>FIZR01022040.1:0-12186 GCA_900060175.1 Ferrisia virgata
AACCTACTTTTTATTGTTTATTTACTATAGTTAGCTTTCTGTCCGTGTCTATCCATATGATTGTTTTCTCTTTGTCCCTTCTTCCTTAACCTATTCTCCCTCTATTTTTAATGCATACAATAGTTCTTTCTCGTAACGTACTCATGCCTTTTTAAAATACTTTTATACAGTCCACGTCTTTCCAGCCATTAACAATGTAATTATGAAGTTGTAAATTTTCCATGTGTAAAGTAAATTATTTAGTATTTTTTAAATAATAAAATTTGGAAAAATGAAAGTGTTTTTTAAATGACTTTTACGAACTAACAGTAGTCATGTGTGAGTTTGGTGTGTCCTATGCAAAGTCTGGTGATAATTATAATTTCGCAAAGTTATTCGTCAATTTTTGATATTTCACCCCTCATAACTCCCTCTCCTCTAAATGGATCTTAGGAGCTGAAATTTTGATTGTGGGAATAATTTTGAATGCTCTACAAAGCTGTTAAAAAAATTTTCATTTGGTGTGTAATACTTGGGGTACTTCCCTTGTAAGGACTGATCCTTGTAGTACTCTCATTTTACTGACCATTTTTTTCTAAAACCTTACAGGGAACTGACGTGAGAGAGATAGGTCGGTAACTTGATATCAGATAATTTTCTGTTTTTCATTGACAATATAACATAGAGAATCAAGCTAAATACAACTGGATCAAACTCCATTGTAACCGATGAGACTACAAGCAATATTTGGAAGAATTCAGCTTCTTTACAAAACCTTCCTTCCTTAGATTGCAAGTCAGTTCGATAGGTTTTTATGAATATTTCAAGAAAACAAACAAATCGACACGTTATAGCGATAAATTATTATGTTAATTATACTTATTTGACAAGAATGAATGGATAATACTCAATCTTGTACGTAGACATTTACCTGACGTACAAACGCTGGATAATATCATCGAAACAAAGGCCACGAAAATCTTGGTATAAATGCTATTGAAAACTTGATTAGCTTTGTTCATCGTTTTGACTCCCATATCTCGCATTTCTGGCTCTGTAATGAACACGATAAAAAATAATTTAAAAAATCACCAATGAACACAAAGTGTACAAATAAACACTAATTACTAACAACTGAGAGAAAAAAAAACATCCAACCTCTTCTCTAATCGTTTCATCATAGAAAGGAGTAACTTTAACGTCATCTCGCTCCAATTTGAGCCACCAACTCTCACTCGGCCACAAAACTCCGCCGATTTTCATCGGCTCGCAAAACAACCCTGGTAATTTATTCGCCAAAATGTAGCTCTCTCGTTTGCTAGCCAGCTCGCTCGCTCGCTGTAAAGCTAACGTACGCAGGCTACATTTATATGTACGGTATGTATAGTAAATACCTGTGTAAAGTACGTGCAATCAGCAGGTCTAAATTAACTCGCGGCGGTTTCATAACACCGAAGCGCAAACAAACATACATCAAAACGAAAAGTGGATTAAGTAATTTTCATTTGCCGCGTTACACATTTTGGAAAATTTCACTCATTATTACGCGCCTCTCTGCCATCCATAACACGTTGCCACATTGTCTATGCAGTATGTAGTACTCGGTTTCGAAATGTTTTTTACATTTCTAGATAAAGTTATGGCTGTAGGGGTTGGTTTTAGTACAAAGTACCTACGTTGTTTTGGAAATTTCTTAAAAAAAAAAAAAAACGAAACGTACTTGCAGATGTAAAATTATCTTACTTAAGCTCAAGGGCAGGTAATTACTCATTCTGAGAATGATGGAATAAAAAAATTTTCTAGTGAATTGGCTTCAATTTCGCTTAACTTTTTCATCAAATTGTCGGTGAGACGGGGAGGAGTTACGCGATGGGCCAAACAAAGCAAATAAAATTTGTCTATTACACGTTAACGTAAAATTTTTCCATCACGATACAATAATTAAAATTATTTCATCGAAAATGATACTCTCAAGTTTATTTGTACAGGGTATCCCAAAAAATTTTCATCAGTTGCCCCTGTTCCTCCAAGTTGTAAGCAACTTATACCACATCACTGTGTGTATGTTTGCAGACTTCGCAATTTGAAGGGGAAAATGTAAAACTTCCTATTTAATTTGCGTTTTGTTCAGCAGAGTAAAGGAAAAACCTCCACACCTTCCTTCCTAATGGACCTGGGAGGTTGGTTTTTGCATGCGTTACACAACTTATTAATCGGTTCAAAAACGAACAACTTTTGCCATTTTTACCCCTTAGCACTTCCTCCCCTAAAATTTGGACACTACTGATTTCGACTCAAGGTTATCCTCACTTACATATTCTAATCTGTCGCCAAACTGAGATTATTTTTATTGGAGATGGGGAGAAGGGGGATGATGCGATGAGCAGAATAATTATCTCGCAAGACCGAAAATGGTTTTAATGGTCTTCTAGAACTTCAAAACGGGTTTTGTTATTTCTATCCCTTCTATTTATCACGAGTCAGTGGTCTGTAATGATCTACGAAAACTACATACAAAATTTACATCTCTTAGCTCAATTTGGAGGGGAAATATGAGTGAAAATGTTTTTTTTTTAAGGTGAAAAGGGGGAAAATTCTCCACATCTCCTCTTCAAATTAATCGGAGTGGTTGGTTTTTGGATACGTAACTTTTTATTCCCTATCAATTAGTTTAAAAACGAACAATTTTTGCCATTTTCATCCATCAGTATCCCTCCTCCAAATGTGGACATTACTGAAATTTGACTCGAGGTCATCCTTACTTCAATGAACATTTAATCTGCCACCAAACTGAGCTCATTGTCCACATTTCAGCGATTTTTATGAGTAGAGCTGAGAAAAATATTTTTAATAGTATGGGTGAGGAGGAAGGGAGGGGGGATGAACAGAATAATTCTCAGGTGGCCAAAAATGACCTGCGAAACGATTTTCGTTAATTCTACCCCTTCCATCTGTCATGAGTCAATGGTGTGTAATGACCAAATAAACCTACATACCAAATTTTGATCTCCTAGCTCAATTTGTGGGGGAAATATGAGTGGAATAGTTTTATTTTCAAGGTTAGAAAGGAGAAAACCTTCCATATCTCCCTTCCTGATTGGCACAGGAGGTTGGTTTTTGGATATGTTATACAACTTTTTATTCTCCAATCCCCCCTCCCTCCAAAGGTGGACAATACTGAATTTTGACCTAAGGTCATACCCAATTTTAAATACATTCAATCTGTTACCAAACTGAGCTCAATGTCCAAATTTGAGCGATTTTGATCAGTTTTAAGCTGAGCAAATTATTATCCTTAGTTGTGAGAGGGAGGGGAGGGAGGGTGAACAAAATAATCATCTAGTATGAGTGAAAATGGTGCCAATGATCTTCCAGTACCCTGGTACGGTTTTCGTTGACCCCTTCCATCTGCCATGAGTCAATAGTCTGTAGAAACCCACCACAACTACATACCAAATTTCGATCTTTCAGCTCAATTTGGAGCAGGGCCAAAAATAGGGAGGGGAATCCTAATATCTCCTTTTCAAATTATCGTAGAAGACTGATATTAATGCTCTAGTAATCTTCAGAATCTAGTAATTTTAGCGATTTTAGCCTCTCAGCTCTTCCCTTCAAATTCGAGCATGACTGAATTTTGATCCCGGGGTCATCCCTACTCATGTATACCTAATCTCCTAATTTATAGTCATTCGCAGCCTATTGATTGAATTTAACTGATCTTAGTCTGTATCGAGCCGAGTAAATGATTTTAGTTTAGAGGGGAGGGATAATTATTTGACATGGCCAAAAATGATCTTAAAGCTGTCTAGAGAACTTCCAAGACCTATCGACATCATCTTTCGTTAGTCCAGCAGTCATTGGCCATCATGTCATCGTTTATCGCATAATTGGATCCTCAAATAATAAGTGGTATCCTGAAAACGCTTGTCAATGGTACAATATCGAAGTGAATTTTGAAATGATGAGAAATATCCTAAAAATGAACCCATATCATGTCATCATCGCCTCACTTCTATTTGCCGCTGGATCAGTAGACTGAACAAGTCAGCTTTTAGGTTATCAAATTTGCAAGCTATCCAATATGACACTACCTGACGTATCAAAAAGCAGGAAGAGGTGCCTTTACCATGGAATCTAGTACTTTAAAACGGATTTCAACGGAGTTATACTTTTAGAAAAACGTCAATTGCGCTGAACAGTTGAATATAGAACATCGCAAATATCCAACTGTCTAAATCTCCTATTCAAATCTGAGAATAGGCAACCCTTTCTCCACTCATGTACTCGGGTTACAGCATTGCTAGGAAAAATATACACACATTGTATACAGAACACCCAATATATTATTCCAGTTTACTCTATCGACATAATCGTTCGGTTCTATTCCCTTTTATACACGAAACCCGCAACAGTTGAGAGTAAAAAAAGAGAAAAAAAACACCCCGAAGTCTATATAACTTTTATTCAACCTTTAAGCGCCGTGTAAGCGAAATTTAAGAGAAAAATTAGCGTCAGCTTGTTCGTCTATTGTAAACGTAGCTACATGTTTTAGTACAAAATACTACATAGGACCCGGCATAAGGTAGGCAGCAAGGTAGCCATCGATTGAGTAACAATATGGCCAGAAATACTTGAGAGTTACCAGGAAGGGAAAACGTTACATTGTATGGGGGGGGGCATAAGGGTGAAAAACCGTGCTGTTGTGATTTTTCACCTTCTAGACGGTTTTTCCTATCTGCGGAACATTCAATCGAGATTTATTTAGAAATTCTTTCCGACCAACGCGTTCGTATACCTTGAACACACAGTATCAAGACTGTACTTCCGAATTCTCCATATTATGATAATATTCTGTACTCTTTTTATTGCTCAGCCATTTCTTCTCCTGAATTTTATCTCGTTCGTTAGATTTTCACTCGCACAATAACGTCAAACGAGAGACACGATCTCGATGCCGTGAAAATCATCCGACTAAATTATTATTCGTAAAATTATCTTCGCTTTGTTTACCAAAAAATATACCGTGTACATCGTACGTGTTGTTCTTAATGATAACAACACAACGCATTGCAACGACAAAAAAAGTAATTACGAAATGAATTCTTGTGGTTTTTTTTTACAATTTCTTCCACAGACGCAGAAACGAGATAAGCAACAAAATCGGTTTGAGGTGCCGGATACCGACACCAGTGACAACCCACATTACATACACGTCATATAAGTTGCATATCGCAATTTCCGCAGGCATCGCGTCCCATCATATTTCTACTTCGTTGACTAATTATGCAACTTGCAGCGCAGCCAAGTGTAAAATGTTGCCACAAATTGCGAGTCAACGAGAAATTTAGAGTTTGGCCGCATTTGTATTTGTTTGCTTGGTGTTTTCATTCAAATCTTGTATCTTCAAAATATCAGGTGTTTCGCATTAACTTTCTTTTCCTTATACCAGAGATTGATCAACTCACAAGATTTACGGGTATAATGGTTAGCATACCTGAATAATCAAAGGGGGTGAGATATGCTGTATTTAAAATTTCATTTTCGCCTAAACCTACCGCTTACTTTGAAAATTCATGAAAAACCAATTAATGATGATGAAAATTTGCTGCTTGCTCTAAAATAAATTGCATACTCTCGAGAATGTGAGGTGAAAAAAATCAAGAGCGAGGGTGAACTGGTTCTTAAAATATGACAAAATAATTACAAATAAACGTAACTAAATATTTGCAACTTTTTTTTAGCTGAAAGCCTGATTTTCTATGTCATACAGCGGTTAAAGGCGGGGAGAGGAGGGGTAGAATACCAAAAAAATCCGTTTTGGTGCCCTACAAGACTATTAAGACAATTTTTGACCATGTTAGATGCTTCTTTTTATTTTATTTTTTCCCCTGAATATTAAAATAAATTTACTCTGCTCAATACTTACCATAAACCATTCAATTTGGTCAATTGGCTACGTCCGGCAGCCGGATTAGATATATATGAGTAAAAATTGCATTGGGTAAAAATTCATTTTGGTCCCATTTTCGGGTAGGGGGTGCTGAGAGACCAAAAAGACAAAAATTATTCCTTTTTGAGTCAATCGATAGAAAATCCAAAGTTGCATAACATCTCTAAAAATCAACCTGTTAGGTTAATTAGGAGGGGAGATATGAGGGTTTTCCTCCTTTTTGACCTTGAAAGAGGGCTGTTCCCCCCTTATCTCCTCACCCAAATGAGCTAAGAAGTTGAAATTTTGTATGCACATTTAGTAGGAGCCTTAGATGTGCTTTTTGGGGATCACGACTTTACACAGCTCCATTGTACCCTCTCACGACCTAGGAAATGTGGGTGAGTTTTTCAAGTTTGTTTCTCACATAACTCCCCTTTAAATTATACAGAGAACTTGAAATTAGGTATGTACATTCAGTAAGGGTTCTAGATGTACCTTTTGGGGTCTCAACTTTTCAGCCCCTATTTCACTTCTTCACCACCCTAAATATGTGGTTTTTTCTTATTTTTTAAGTTTCTTCCTCGCATAACTTCCCTTTGAAGTGATTTAGGAACTTGAAATTAGCTGAATACTTTCAGTAAGGAACCAAGTTTTGCCTTTTCGGGGTCTCGACTTTTCAACGCTACTGCGACCCCTTGATATTTTTATTGTGAATAAATTTTGAAAAAGCAATTATGAGCTGGCTACCAAAAATCTTCGAAATAACTAGCAAGACTCCTCTCCCCACTCTAGGATGTGAGCAGAAAACCTGAAGGTTACTTCCCAATAGAGAAAAAAAATATGCTGAATGGTATAATATAGAAAATCATGAACTTTCAAGAAAAAAACTTATAAATTTCAACATTTCACATTTTTTTTTCATTGAAAATAACCTTCGGGGGGAGGGGATGCACTGCCAGCCATTTTTAAGATTTATATTGCAGATATTATATAATAGCTTTTTCAGAAATTATCTGCAAAAAACTGAAAAAATTAGGAATTTTATCCCCACTCTTTATTTTTTACCACAGTTCCTCTTTCATATTTTTTACCTCGTGGTGCAATTGATTTGCTTCTCTCGCATTTATCTTAAATATTAAAATTTTTAGCCTGATTTTCTATCATATTGTCCAGGAAAACCAGACTATTACGGCCTATCGACTGGCAGCTGATGAGGAAGTATATCAACAAATTCCATCTTAGGGCCGTAGAAAACCATTACGACCATTTTTAGTCATGTTAGATATTTATTTTTACTTTTATTTTTATTTTTTCTCGAAACTAAAAATGATTTGTTCACCTCGATACCAACCAAAATCGATCAAATTTGGGAAATGGGCTTCGATTAATAGCAGATTTGATATTTTAGAGTGAAGATGACCTCGGATCAAAATTCAGTAACACCAAAATTGGGGAAGGGGGACACTGAAGGACTGCAATCGCAAAAATTGTTTCTTTCTAAGCCAAATGATAGGCAATCCAAAGTTGTTCAACGTACTAAAGAATCAGCCTCCTAGGTTAATTAGGAGGGGAAAGGTGAAGGTTTACCCCTGTATGGAGCTAGGAAGTTTAAATTTGGTAAGTAGACTAGATGGGAGTCATAGATGTGCTTTTCATGGGTTCCGACAATGCAGACTCATTTCGCCCACACCGAGTTGAAGGTGCACATCTGTTCATTTCAAACTTTTTCAACGTGTTAAAAGTAATAAATTTTTAGTCAAGTTTTTTTGTAGTTATTTAGTCATATTTTACAGACCAGCTCATCCCCAATCTCAATTTTTATACCACACAAACTCGACAGTATATACTTTATTTTAGAACAAACGTCGAATTTTTATCATCATTAATTTGTTATCAATAATTTTTCAAAGTGAGCGACAGGTTTGGATGAAAATGAAATTTTAAAAACAGCATATCTCGCCCCCTATAATTTTCCGGGTATGCTAACCATCATACGTGTAAGTCTTGTGAGTTGATCTTTCACTGTTATAAAGGGAAGAGGGGTTAATTCGGAACACCAGGTATACTGGTATTATTTTCTGATATAATTTGAATTTAACACTTAGATCTGAGTATTTATGACAAAGGAAAGTTATAAGATAGGAAAGTATTTTCAAAAATACCATATTCGATAAAATTCTCGCGGATGAAAATTGTACTGAAATGTCCAACACACGAGAAACCCAGAAGAATACCTACGGCAACCAATGAAATCTCGGCCAACATTCGCATACACTCGAACGTTGTAAATTTGCAAACACTCCGGGGATCCACTAATTGATTCAAGAACAACACTACCTTAGCTAATTAAACACATAAGACTATCAACATAACACACAACGACCAATAATTCAAATACTACACACGCAAATATAACCCTTTTTTACGAGTACCATCGTTATCATCGCCCTTTGAAAAGAAGCATTTCCACTGCAACAAGATTTTCCGTTAATTTAACTCGACAAATAGATATAAGGTACTCAAAGAGAATGCGATACTTCAAAGTAGCTACATGTAAAAAACACCTATATACTTATACCTACTATAAAGATTACACCTCTCTTTCACCCTGTACTTACCACTTGACGTTTATCACCTCGAAAAGGTACGAACACATATACGTTACACGGTGCACAACTTAGTAGCTGTTTCGAATACCTAGTTTTTATGTGTACGCGAACGCGCTGCTTTTTGATTAACGAAATATTAATTATTAACTCGCAGTCGGAAAACCCTTACCGTTTAAATATTTACAAAAGAAGCAAACACCTTTTTTTCAAACAGGTACCGAGACCGACGAAACGTGTTTCGTTCCGTACACAAGTTTTTATGTAGCATCTTTTTAAGACCCCTTCCTTTTCTTCACCACGTAGACGATAATTTGTCACAATAAAGTTAAAACTCACTCTTCGTAAAGTATCAACTCGGCGTATTTTATCATTCACCTGGGCGTGCATTATAAATCATTCGCGAACACATTCTTTGACAAAAGTGAGGATTAAAAAAAAGAAAAACATGGTCGGAATCAATCGTCATACCGACTCTAATTAAGAATAAACAACTTTTCTGCGTCTTGTTGCTGTTTGCTCCTCGTGTATCACCTACGTGGACTAAATGAAGCGAAGTGCTTTGTACTTGAAGATCATGCCTACCTACAAAATACGCCATCATACGTGTTCTCTGCCTGTACCCTTAATATATAAAATTTAAATTTTACAAAACACTTGTACCTGAGTACACATCGTTGGCTGAATCTGGATTGGTTTCTGCAGGTGATTCATTTGTAATTTAACATCGCGTTGTCAGAGAGAAAAAAAGCGGACAATTCAGAAATATTGTATAAAAATTTCGAACATGAAACAAAATAAAATAGATAAACATGATTAGTTCTTCGATTTGACTAGATGATCGAAGTGTGGAAAGCTATAAACTAGAGTGACATGTGTGCGGACAAGTGTCACATTTGTCAGTTTATTTGTGACAAATATCAATACATGTATAAACACCTGTACGAAGAGGTGTAAAATATGCTGGTACATGAAAACAACCTGGTACACATGTCGAGGCACATGTGACATGTATGATACAAGTCAAAAACGTAGGACACATTTAACTATACATGGTTCATGTGTCATTACACAAGGGACACGTGTCAGTTTACAAGTGACATGTGCCATTACATGAAAAACGTGCGTTAATACAGACAAGACATGAGTTAATATGCAAGTGACACGTGCCTGTACAAAAGTAACACGAGTCAGTTTAAAAGTGACACCTTTCAGTACACAATTAGCGCGTATCTGTACCCATGTAGCATGTCAGTCCATAAATGGCACATGTCAGTTTACAAGTGACATGAGTTATTACATTTAAACGTGTATTAACACTGAAGTGACACGAGTCAGTGCGCAAGTGACATGTCTGTACACATTTGACAAATGTTCTTACACAAGTGCCACATGTCAGCACACAGCTATTAGACGTCAGTACACAAATGATTCAAGTCAATTTAGAAGTGACATGTGTTATCACATATAAAACGTGTGCTAACACAAACGTGACATTAGTCAGTACTCAAGTGACACGTGTCATTGCATAAGTAACACAAGGCAACACACAAGTCAGACATGTCAGTACACAAGTGACACATTAGTGCATAAATGACTTGTGTCAGTTTAGAAGTGACACGTGTCATCATATGCAAAACGTATGTTGACACAGCCGTGACATGAGTCAGTACTCAAGTGACACGTGCCATTACATAAGTAACATATGGGCAACACATAAGTGACATGTGTCAGTATACAGGTGACACGTACCAGTAAACAAGTAACACTTGTCAGTACAAAGTAACGTGCTGGTACATAAATGCCATATGTCAGTTTAGAAGCGACATGTTAGTACATGAATGACTTGGCAGTTTAGAAGTGAAATTTGTCATAACATGTAACACGTGTGTTGACACAGTCGTGACAAGAGTCAGTACGTAAGTCACATGTCTTATTACATAAGTAACATATGGCAACACACAAGTGACACGTGTCAGCACACATATGACATGACAGTTCACAAGTGACCTGTGTCATCAGACAAGTAGCATGTTAGCGCATAAATGATACGTGTCAGAGAATAAGTGACATGTGTCATTGTAGCTGTGACAGTAAATATGTAACATATGTCAGTAAAAGCAAAACATTTGTTGATACACGCATGGCCCTTGTCAGAACGTGTCACATGATGTGTCAGTACACACATGACATGGGTCAGTGCACATGTGGCAAGTGCCAGTACAAGAATGACACGTGTTGATTTACATGTGACATGTGGTAATACCCATCAGAAAATACCATTTATGCAACAAATACCTTTTTTCAGCTACCCCTTTTGGAAAAAGTAAAGTAAGTGAGCAAACCATTAGAACAATGAAGATGAAAATATTTTTTTTTTTTTTTCAAAGCGTGTGTATTACCTTTAAGAAAATATACACTTTTAATGGAAGTCTCACGGTGTTCCTTCAATAAATCTGCGCACATCTTCCTGAGCTTATCTCACATACTAGACTAGAAAACCTATCAATTTTTATAGGTGTTTCGTGTGCAGTACATAAAAAGGAAGATGATTACACATAAGAACGATCTAACAACATCAACCATTTTAGAAAATTGTAACTCATTTCACGAGTTTAATGATCACCTTCGTTTGTAAAGGTGGAAGAGCCGAATGAAAAATTCCACCCTTTTTTGATTTCTATACAAGATATTCCCATCTGAATTATATTCGTGTTTGTTTTAACTCATTGAGATATACTTTGCTGGTTTAGAGAGCAAGGTATCAACTAACTTAACCACATCGCTCACTGATTATGCTCATTTCACCAGATACACAAGAGCTGTTTAGTTTCAATTTTCAGCTTGATTTATTTCGTCGGTAAAAATTAGTATAGTTTCCGTTTCAACAAACAAACGAGTAATTTTCAATTTCCCTCGAATATCGCACAACACTGCAACGTCAGAGTGTTTTTCGTTTCACAAATTTGTGTGAACCTCAAAATTGAAATATTATAGACTAACCTGCGCCTTTGGTCGTGAATCGAAAAGCTTCTCTGGGCGGATCACTCCATCCGAAGCGGTTCTTGGCTATAACTTTAGCTTCGTATTGGGTGGCTGGATCTAACTCTTGAATGAGAAACGACATTGTGTGAGTGAACTGCTCAGTGGGTGGAATCGGTATTGTGATGTTTTTCCATCTTGAACGCGTACCAGACGCTTCGTACTCGCTGGGTATGTACAGTACTTCACCATCCTAACAAACACAAAGAAGAAAAAAAAAACGGAATCGTTATTTTAATCAATCAAAACGCATTAGGAATCTAAGACAATTATACCATCAGTTTAGTTACCTTCACCCTGGAGTAGGGCTAAGGTGTGTGTGTGTGTGTGGGGAGGGGGGCAATCCCATAGCTTCTTTTTGGTTCAAGTTTCACATCAAGCAATATAAGAAAATTAGCATTTACAAATTCAAACGAAAGCTTCTTCAAACAGGTTCTTTGCATAGGCTCATCATACTGAAGCCGACCAATTGAACAAATTCTATCAATTTGTCCAAGTTGCGAAGCCTAACGCATGAACAGCCACCACTGTATCAAATTTCGTGGTTACCAGCTGTACAGAAAGCCACCACCCCAATGATGCCTCACATGGTGGGTCCGCTATTCTAATCCGCAACAACATACGGCA
>FIZR01022042.1:0-19752 GCA_900060175.1 Ferrisia virgata
GAAATTTTAAACCATTTCGATACGCCGCATTGCTGTTTTTAAATGAATGTTTTTATTATAATTTAGTGGGGGGGAGGGGTGGTGAGCGGAATGGTGTTTGGAAATTTTTTTAGGAGGCCAAGGTATGCTAAGAGTTGAAACTAATCAACCATAATTGTCTGATTTGCGTAAATTCCAACTACATTTCATTTAATTGGTGTCACTTCTTCAGTTTTTCCTCTCAAATTCAAGTTTGGAGGCGAAACTCTATCGAGGGGCGGGGAGGGGGTCGAAATAAAAAATTATGACGATTTTCAAATTTTGCGCGAATTTTTAATCTATTTTGATATATTACATCGCTATTTTTGAGCAAGTATTCCACGGCTTAAATAGGGGGGGGGGGGTTGGGCTGACCAAGCTGTTTATTTTCATTATTTCGCATTGTGCAGAAATTTTTTGCCCATTTCTACGGGAATCGACTTTAAATGGTTTCATTCAACAAAATTAACGAGTATTTTTTGGTTCTCACTTACGGATTGTAGATAAAAGAGCTGTTTTACGGTCAAAAATTGTCCAAAATGCATAAAAACTGGCGCAGGGTGCAACGAAAAAAAAATTACATATTCGATATAGGTGAAAGTACCTTAACCCAAATCCGTCGAGTTTTTTCGGTTCGGACCATGTCCTCCAAAACACCTTTTTTTTTGGGATTAACCCCCCCCCCCAATTATATAGAGTTAAAATTTTGAAACTGCACTTTTTCGAGTAAAGCGGATAGTATCGTATCGACATTTTGGCAGCTCATTTTTTTGGTTCTCAAAAAATAACGCTGAATTCGATTTCTAGAGCACTTTTTCGTATTTGGCTTGTAGACTAATAACCTAGTTCCCTTCAGCATACTACGAATGATTGAGAATCATTTGAAAAAACGTCAAATTAAATCGAGTAAAAAGTAAACGAATTTTTATCAAGTTTTCGAGCATAGGTACATTCCTAGGAATTTTTTGAACATCACGAGCTCTTCTGGTAAATGATTACAGCTTCCAGCCCAACAGTCGAACTATTTATAGCCCAGTTTCATCGGTTAGAATTTTTTTTACGTAGAAAAACATTAAATTATTCACATGACATATTCGCGAAATTTACAGAACACTCGATGTATATATATATATCTATATCTATATATATGCATACACGATGCAGGATATGGATTTTGGTTTAGCGTAATTTTTCATCTCGAAACTTCATTTATTATTCGGTATACGTACGTTCATAATCTAGCTCATTTTTCGACACCGTTTTTCCTGCCATTTCAATATATATTTTCCAAACATCATTAACGGCTTATTTGACAAATTGGCGTCATTATCCGATACGCGAATCAGCATCTACGTTACATCGTTTCTTGTTGTTGATCGAATATCGTTCACGACGACGATGATGATGATGATGATGATGATGACGACGACGACGACGATAATGATGATGATAATGATGGCGGTGTTACGCTGAATCGGACGTTGAAAAAAATTTCCAATTTATTGCGAAGTTGAAAAAAGAAAATTCAACTTACGAGTTATTATGGAGAAAAAGACTACTTCGTTTTACGTAGTCAAACCTGTTAAAAAGTTGAAAATTCAATTACCTAAATATACGTAGGGGTTTGGGAGAGGAATTTCACGTGGGTGAGATGTTCAAAGCGCATACAATATTAAAAAAAAAAAAAAACAAAAAAAACACTTGCATAAAGAATAACGCAATTTACAGTCGTACGTAGACGTACACATCTCGAAAACCAGAGACCTGCTTAAAATCGTACAAACAACTGTATGGGTGAACTTTTCAGTATTTTACACGTAGTACTTTGTCGACGAAGGTTTGCACCTTCCACCTATCTATTTAGTATAGAATATGTAAAGAAAAAAATTGGTACAGGAAAATTCGAAGATGCTGTTGTTGTTAAGGGAGCGTAAGTGTACGAATGCAATTCGCAATATGTGCGAAAATAGGTTTGTATAAATTCCCCATCTTGGTAGATGCTAGGTACGTACGTATAGTACGGTACAAATTCGCACCATATTATTTGATAAGAGGGGGGAGAGGTTGAGCGGAAAGGGAAGGGGGGTGGTGGCGGCGAGGGAAAGTTTTGCGCTACTGCGTGAAATCTCTTTGTAACTGTAAATTATTCCAAGTTACGACGGCAACGAGGGAGTTTTAAATCTATTTACGAAAACCGTAAGACTCGATTTATTATTCAGTTCTTTCGTTTTATTTTGGCGGAAATGTATTTTACATAAGAATAGAAATCATTTAAATTCAACGCTTGAAATTGCCGCAGTCGCGCAACACTCTCACCTCTGCGTATTTTTATTTTTTTCTCATTCTATCTCTTTCTCTTTCTCTTGCTCTCTCTCTCTCTCACTTCGCCACATAGATGGGGATTCTTTTTCCCAACACCAGCGCCATCTCGATTCGGACGAGGAATGGAAAAAAATAAAAATAAAATAAAACACAACACAACTCGACATGGCGAAAATTTTTCGATAAATCCGTAACTCGACATCAAAATCGTTGGACGAATGTTAACGAGCTGCGAGCCCCAGCCAAGTCGCCATTTCGAATGCTAATTAAGTTAAAAATCATTTTAAAAAATCATTCGCCGTCGTCGTGCTCGTCCTCGGTCACCGGCACCGCTTCCATTCTCATTCGTTCGTTTTCCCAAGACAAAAGCGAACGCATTAATCACGATATCGGTACGATACGGTGCGGATAAGCGACGTACACGGGACAGGGTAGCCCGCAGCCACCCTGCGGTATCTGTTCATCCCTTCGATTATATACGTGCTGCACCATATACGACCACCACCGCGCGTCATCCACATGGTGAAATCCCACCTTCGAAGCTTTTGCATACAGCTAGGCTTTATAGCACCTGAATCGTTATACGTGAAACGTTCGAATTAAACGTAGCGTAGATAATTTAATCTTCATATTTCGTTGACAACCATTATCGCGCTATTGGAGCATCGTATAAGTTATATCTATGTACCTTGGTGAAATACGTATTTAATTTTCAAAATGCATTCGCGTCACCAGTAGCGAGTACTTCGTTGGACTAATTTTCGCAAAATTTTCGCATATCTTGAAATTGAAGATGTAAATATTGGATGAGCTGGCTTCGCGATGGTAAATCGTCGCACTTCAAAGCCACCTTCTCGATCTTCGTACATTATTTCGTTTTCGTGTAACTTTGCAGATAAGTTTCACGAACGGCTAATGCCATAATGATACCGTCCACCATATCTTAGCTTCACGTTGAAATGCGAAAATCATCATTTTTCCATTTTTATGGTGCCTAGAGTTGACAATCTGCAGAATCGATTTCGCTTCTGTTCAAATTTAATCAAATATTACACATAATTAACTGCAGTATCAAAATCAATTTAGCAAAAAATTAATCTGGTACATGGAATCAACTAATGCTAACAGCGATTATCAACGTGGATTTTGTAAAAAAAAGATTTACACTAGACCATCTCTTTACCCTTCAACAAGAAATCTCCACAGCTCTCGAAAGTAAAGAAAATGTAATCTCAATCTTCTTTGATCTAGAAAAAGCGTATGACAAAGCATAGAGGTACAAAATCCTGGAAAAATTCCACTCAATAGATATAAGAGGTCATCTAGTACATTTCATTATCAACTTCCTTGAAGATCGTTATTTCAAAGTTCGAATAAATAATACCTATTCCGAACCTCATCTAATACAAAATGGTGTAACCCAAGGATCCGTCCTTAGCACCATCCCATTTATCCTTCTAGTTGATGGAATCCAAACAGCAATCTCATGGCCATTATCTCTTAAAATCTTCGCAGATGACATAAACATTTCATTTCGGGTAATAGATATGAAACTTGCCGAATTACCCATCCGAAAAACACTAAACCAAATTCATAAATGGGCCGATCTAAACCGACTCACTTTTTCAGAGACCAAAACTCATTGTATCATCTTTATCAACGTAAAGTAAATTCAACAACCCACCTTTACCTTTAAGAATGAAAACCTCAAATTCGAATCCACCATCAAATTTTTTGGATTAATCTTCGATAAAAAGCTCAAATTGACCACACACTTCCTCAACGTCAAAAAAGACCTTATGAAAACTGTAAATCTGCTAAAAATAAAAAAAATCCCAAATTCAATCCATCTAGAACTCTTCTACTCTAGCTCTATACATCTCTTAATAGAAGTAAAATAGAGTACGGATGCCCGGCATTTATAAATGCAACCCAGAAAAATCTTTAATCCTCAAAACGGTTCGAAATGCCGCAATATGTCTATGTATCGGCGCACTTCCCTCCTCATCCATCGACAGCATCTACTGTGAAGCAAGTGAGTTGCCCCTGAATTCAGATTTCCTTTGGTTTTAAACAAATTCCTCCTATCAGTATCTTCCAACCCATCCAATACGGTAAGAAAAATAGTCAAAAACCCTCCCCTTCCCTACTGTTAATCCAATCACTCACCTTTATAACACTCTAATAAACTGCAATATTAATTTACCAACCCTCCTTCACGAACATACCAAATATCCGCCTTGGAATATAAACATTCCTGAAATCGATTTAACTATGGCTAACTATAAAAAATTCGACCAAAATCCAATCACAATCAAAGAGAAATTCCGCCAAACTATTGAAAATTATTCTGATTACAAACAATGTTTCACCGATGGTTCAAAAATCCAGCCACACTACTCCGGATATGCATTCTCTATTGACGAGCACGCTCAAAACTATAGAACTAGCGCACACTCTTCCAGTTTCATAGTAAAAATAACAGCCATACTGCATTACCTAAAAACAATATTTGAAACAAACTCTCGTCATAAAAAGTTCCTCATTTCATTTTAACTGACTCCCTATTTTCCTTATCAGCAATTCAAAATAAATTCTCTGACTCTTAAATAATCCAAAATATGCGCGAAATGGTATTAAACATTCAACTTTTACGAAAAACAATAAAATTCATGTACATTCCCAGTCGTGTAGGTAATGAAGGAAATGAAGAAGTAGACAAATTGGCAAAATCAATACAGATTTACACCACACTAACTCTCCAGAACCCAAATGATATTAAAAATATTCTTAACCAAACTCACCTTGCTAGTTGGTAAAATCAATGGGACTGCGAAACTGAAAATAAACTTTTCATACACAAAAAATCTGTCCTACCAAGGAAAAAACTTCCACTCCTTAGACGTACAGATGAAATAATCATTACACATCTTAGACGCGGTCACATAAAAATAACCCATAGCCAAAACGTATGTGTCAATTTTGCAACTCTGAGCCCATCACCACCCAACACCTCCTGTTCCTCTGTCTCAACTTGAAACAAAAAAGACAAACTTTAAACATCCCAGAAAACATCCACTTCATCCCAGATTCCTCCACAGTCATGCAAAAAATTTTCCCCTTAGTAAAAGAACTTAGCCCCCAACACCAAATTCAAGTCCTAACCTTTCTGATCCCTTTTAAACACTGAACGTGAAAATCTTAGCAATTATAAACGCTCAGGATAAAAAAATAAATTAAAAAAAAATAAGCATAATTTATTTTAAAAATATGTTTAGGATTTTTCATTAAAAGTATAAAAAATAATAGAAAAATTGCTCGTTGTATTTACCAAACTAATGTTAGCGTAGTGTTGAACCATTTATTGGTACATATGTGCGCGATTCGACAAATGCTTACACAAACGTGTTTCCACCACTTGGCGCATTCCCACTCTCGTTCCCACCAACACCCACCAGTACCTACAAGTCTACAAGATATAATAGTAGGGGCAATGTTCGTTATTCCGCGTTGAAAGCAAGACGTCTATTGCTTGCTACACGAATAGAACGAACAGACGAATCACAATTATATTTGTAGCTTTTTACTAGTCTTGTTTTACATTTTTAAATTTATAAATACCAACGCCAATTTTTTTATTTTTTCCAGATTTTATCTCCTCTTACAGTCTGTTTTACATTTTTGAATACACGAATATCACCGGTAATTTTTTTCCGGATTTTATAAGTGTAAACATTGCTTACATTGCTTACATGGATGCCAAGCCACTGGTTTAATTATTCCTTCAAAATTAGCACTTGCATACAAATTCCATAGATCCTTTTCAATTTTTTTTTTCTAATTTTAACCAAAATTAACTCTTAGGGATGTTGAAATCTTATTTTGAAAACCAGTTGGTTGAAATAAATATAGAAAAGACCTCTATGTGGTGATTTTTTCACACTTTTAAATGTTAGCTTGAAACCTTTGTGCTTAACATGAAAAGTTGAACTTTCATCCAAAAAGTTCATCTGGAGCTTTCAAAATTTTACTTGTTGATTTCGAATCCATACAAAACCACGTAAAATGGGTTCATCTTAGGCCTAACCAATCTCGAAGTATGAGTCTTTGAAATTCAGTTGTTCGACAAAATATTGCCATTATTGGCGAATTAGAGAAACCAACCCCCTCTCCCCGTCTTCCCATTGGCAGAATAGTGTCGAAATAACTACAATTCCTTGACCAGACTGGCGAGAGGAATTTGCCCAAGAATATTGTAAGTAAAATCGAAACACACGCGTTGAGAATTTGGGAAGATTGGACATGAAGTGAGCATGCATTCGAATCAATGAGAGAGGAGTTGGTCTTCGTTCTTTTCTTGAAAGACCTAAGTTTGTGGTCTCGTACCTTTACACCAGCTTCTTCGTATAAAATACGCTAAAATTAATATCACAAATTCAAATTACTTCTAAACGTTTCAATTTCCGACCGAATGGTATACCTCATAGCAAATATATATGCACAACACTGCAGGTACTCGAAAGCAACAAGACTTCGATGAAATATAAGTACAACCAAGTGTACATATGCGCACCTGTGTGCCCTCTAACTAATCCGAAAATAAATAAAGAAACAGAAGTACGATGCAAGAGACTTTCAAACCGTTTCGCGTTTTCTTTAATAGTACTTAATTACTTTCGGCGGATACACCACACATGTATTATACGACTGCACACTCTCGATCATTTATAGACTACATTAATTATTTCTTAATTACCGAACAATAAAAAACATCTATATTTGCTTTCGAGTACGCGAGTGTAAAGTACAGAGAGATTGCTTATGACCCAAATATGTACATGAGCGATTGAGCATTGAGCACCCATCCCTCATGTAAATTTTTCAATAGGCTTTTACTCGTACTTGCGTACATTTTCAAGCAGCACACGATAAAGTTTTTTCTTTTCTTCTTTTCTCTTTTGAATAACGCGTCTTGAAAGGATCTTTTTTTTTTTTTTTTTAGAATATATGCCTTACTTATCTCGTAAATTTACCAAGCTCTCAACTAATGAATTTTTTTCGCCTATACAATTCTTTCTTTTTTTTTTATATTATAAAAAAAAATGTTTAATTTTATTCGAGTTTCTCGACTTTTTTTTTTTCACAGCATACGACACGATGGCGAAGGCACGTTGAGCGTAAATTTATATTCTTAAAACTAAAAGAAAAGAACCAAGATTAATTTTATTACCGAGCGATGTACGATGGACAAAGGTGAGTTTTTTTTTTTTGTCGCTAAAGCTAGGCAAAGCACAGCCCAGCGTTTGTTCGCTCTCGCATTACGGACCATAAAGTACGACGTATCTACCTAGCTAGCTACCTACAGCACACCTAGCTAGGGTTTCTCAACGTGGTATTATTGTTATAAAGATTTCTTATTTTTGATTTATCTTCACTACTATCGCGTCGAACTGTGCAGTTGGTCGGCCGAGTTACTCCACCGCAAAGGTATACGTGAGAACACTTTATCGCCACCGTTTTTTATTATTTATTCGCCGGACTATTATTTATCAAAATTAAACCTCGTGAAACTATTTCGTAAAATTATTGCCAATGCGGAAAGAAATTTTCCTCGTTTATAAACCTTTTTTTTTTTTTTTTTAAGAAGTATTCTGCAGGACTACTTTATGGAAATGTAGATTTATGACACTGGAGTAGGGGGATTTCAATTTTTGAGAGTATTCGGATATTAGATCAAAAATAAGGCTTAGAGAGGCTGCTCAAAGGCCCAAAAAATTTTGCTTCTTGGGTCAAAATATAGGTTCTAGCGATGATCGTTCTGATTTTTACAATTTAACATAGACTCTGTGCAAAATTATCAAACAGTACTCGTCTCGGCGACTATTAAATTTACCACGATGAGATTGAGGCGTTTAGAAAATCCTCTAAATTCGCGATAATTTAAATCAAGTCAGAAAAATTCTTTTCCACCTCGTTGCATCGTTCTCATTTTTTTACTCGAAAATTTTTTTTATACAAACACATCTGTAACGACGAAATTCCATTTCACGTAGTTCCTTTCATTGATCACTGAAGCGTTTCACTCGAATTCTTAGTCGACAAAGACCGGACCTATTGTTTACTTTTTCTACGCCATGAAAAATTGAAATTCACAGTTAAATAAACATACCTACGGTGACTGCGTGTGGTGGGCAACAAAATTCTTACTTCTGCAGAAAAATTTCATTACAACAAATTAAATTTATAACTGTAGAGAGCGAGAAAATTATCGATTGAGCTGGATTTCCTCTATTCTACGAGCAATCAGCAATCTCAAAAGAACCAAATTTTTACGATCTTCTACCTGTGGTTTATTTGCAGTAATGATTCAGCGTTTGTTTTAGAAGAAGAATCGAAAAATGAATTAATCAAAAATATCTGCCAAGATGTCCAGTCACTTTGATACGAATAAACAAACTAAAGAAATCATCGCGATGAATTATTTTATTAGCCAGGTTAGTGGGGGGGGGGGGGGGAGATTGCTTGTGGAACCAACTTGAAAAATGGAAGGAACTGGCAAAAAAGTAACTTTTTCGGGACTGTAAAGTCGAGATCTCAGGAGGCAAAAATAGGACTACCACTAAATCTACAAATCAAATCTCAACCCCTAAGTACCTCATTTTGGAAGGGACAAATAGAAACAATAAACTTGAAAAATAAGAAAAACAGTCCAAAAATGTGCTCTTTCAGAACGGTGAGGGGAGGGGAGGGGAACAAAGGGGCTGAAAAGTTGAAACCCTAAAAATATATTTAGAGGCCTTATTAAATCTAGGTACCAAATCTCAACACGACACATCATTTTAGAGGGGAAATATGGAAAGGATAAACCTGGAAAATGACATATGTACTTCAATTGGAGGGAAGATATGGAAAGCACAAACTCATAAAATGAGAAAAACTTCCCTAAAAACTGCCGTTTCGCGTTTTGTGAGGAGTCGCAACGGGGCTGAAAGGTAAAAAATTCCAAACAGCACATCTACTTACCAGATTCGAACCTTCTAGCTCAATTTAAAGGGTAGATATGCGAGAACGACCTTTTATCAAGGTCAAATTAGCACAAACTGCCATATCGCCTCTTCCAATTGATGTACGAACTCAACTTTTGTACACAATCTCAAATTTTTAATTCTCTATCGATTGTTTCAAAACCGAAAATTATTTTCAATTTTAGGCCCCCAACACCCCCTCTCGCAGATTTGTGTATACCTGAGTTTTGACTCAAGATCATCTCAATTCATATATACATACAATCTTCTCTCAGTATAAAAGCCTACTGGTCAACTTTGAGGGGGAGTTACGTGAGGAACAAATTCAAAAAATTCTGAAAATCAGAAAAAGCGATCAAAACACTACTTTTTTGGGGATGTGAGGGGGGTGCTATGGAGCTAAAAAGTTGGAACCCTAAAAGACTTATTTAGAGCCTCAACTGAATGTATATACCAAATTTAAACTTCCCAGCTCAATTTGGTGGGGAGATAGGGGAGGAGCAGCCCTTTTTCGGGGTCAAAAAGGGGGGAAAACCCCCACATCTTCCCTCCTAATTGACTTAGGAGGTTGATTTTGGGATATGCTATATAACATTTGATTCTCTATCAATTAGCTTAAAGAGGGGCAACTTTTGTGTTTTTGACCCCTCAGCACTTCCTCCCCCAAAATGAGGCAAAACTGAATTTTTACCCAAATTTATCTTCACTCATATATACTTAATCTGCCGTCAAACTGAGCTGATTGACCCAATTGGAGCGATTTTGGTCGGTACCGAGCGGAGTAAATGATTTTAACGTTTCGGGGGAAAAAATAAAAATAAAAATAAATATCTGACATGGCTGAAAATTGTCTTAATAGTTTTCTAGGACCCTAAAACGGATTTTGTTGTTATTCTCCCCCTCCCTCCGCCGTTGGTCTAGGGACTGTAATACCCGTGTTTTCATTAATAACATGACCTAGAAAATCAGGCTAATAGAAGATTTTAATCCTCAGGAAGAGAGGGAAAAAATTTAAGAGAATAAATATGTAACATTTTCAAAAATGGTCCCAATGATCTTGTAGGATTTCATAGGTCGGTAGCGCCTGATAACCTTTTTTTATTTTGATAAAACAGCATAGAAAATGAGTCTCGGAATATGTATACCTATCTGGAGTTCTACACAAAAATACTTTTACCAAATTATACATACTTCTTTGAAATGTGACCACAAGGAATATTAGTTTGAATAGTGGTTCGATGTCCAAAGTGTTATTCGCCGGCCTCCCCCCCCCCTTTCATTCCAGATATCTAGCAAAATATTACGACAATCTGGAAAAACTCGATATTACGAATATACGACCAAAAAAGCCATTTGCTCGTCTAAACAAATACCTCATTCCTTTCGAACTTTCAAACTTCAAAGCGAAAACCAGCAAATCGAATTCACTTCGATTACGAGCCCGAAAAACCTCTACCCCTTACAACATCTTTCTCTCATTTCTTTACACCAAGCTTGGCTTGTCCCTTCAACGCGCCTGCACTCATGGCAACAACTTTAAACGGTTCGCCGGTCGTCTCTGTAGAAATTCTTATTCCTGTTGTAATACTTTATTAAGTATATAAGGACGAAAAAGCTCGATATTTAATCGTAAGAAAAACTCCTCCGCCAGCAACGCCTTTTCAATTGCCGCAAGAACAACAACAACAAAAACAACCGAGTATACTAAATTCGACTCTCGCGTTGATTATGTAAACTGTTCACGATTTCCACATTGCATCGTTACTCACCCCAACTTCAACGTTCGTCTTTGCTCCTACCGCGACCCCGAACGCCCAACATGGTTTACGAAGCTATAAGAAAAAGCCCTTTTCCAAATGAAAAACACGCCTAGGATATTTCGCTTTCGTTGTATATGCATCTATATTCAATGTACGAATATATATCGGCTGTATAAATGTTCGAGAGAATCTCAAAATATGTAGCAAAATCCTTCTGTATATTGAGATAATAATTTTCAATGCGTATGGCAAGTTATTCCTCCTTTCTATTCATTTCTTCTTTCGTATACATAAATATAGACTAGTATCCATGTAGTACCTACTTATACTATTACCTAATATGTATAAATAGCTATCTCATAAATGGATTACTAATCCTCCCTTTCTTAACTTTCCATCAGAGAGAGAGAGAGCGAGAGAAAGAGGAAGAAAGAAAGAGAGAGAGAGAGAGTTTTTCAATTCAACTTACGGGTAGAGTTTCTCAGATCGTGTTGGCATTCGTTCATTTTACGTCGAAATATATAATTGAAATTGTAAATTGAGCAGCAAAACAGATAACATTACTCAGCTTTGATAATAACATCTGAATACTTTGAACCATCTATGGCAAAATTTCATCATATAAAGAGAAGATACACTTAAAATACTCAAAGCACAGGCATAGAACATCTACTGAATCACATATAAAATTTCAGACTACCGAGGACGTAGGCGGGTTCTGCGCCAGGAGTCAGATGCAGTTACACTTCTAGGACTGCAAAGTAGGACAAGAAAGTAAAAAAAATAATCGTGATTGCCTTACTCCTTCAGCCTGATTATCGTAAAATATCGGCGGTACATACCTCATTTCAAATTCCTAGCTCAATTTTGAGTGGAGTTATGCGAGGAGCAAACTAAAAAATAAGAAAAAACTATCAAAAACCACATATTAGGGGCTGTGTAAGGGTGAAACGAAGCTGAAAAATGCGAGACCCCTAAAAGGCACATCTAGGGCCCCTACTAAATGTACGTACTCAATTTGAAGTTCCTAGTTCAATTTGGAGGGAAGTTTATGCGAAGAACAAACTAAAAAAAATTAGAAAAACGAGAAAAAGCAATCAAAACCCCACTTTTTGTGGGGCGTGAGGGGGTGTAATGGAACTGAAAAGTTGGAACTCCCAAAGGCACATGTAGAGTCCCAATTGAACGCACATACCTAATTCCAACTTCCTAGCTCTATTTGGTGGGGAGATAGGGGAGGAACAGACCTTTTTCATGGCCAAAAAGGGGGAAACCCTCATTTCTCTCCCCATGATTGACTTAGCAGGTTGATTTTTGGATATGTTATATAACTTTTGATTCTATATCAATTGGTTCAAAATGGAGCAATTTTAGCGTCTCTGGCCTCTTAGCAACCCCTCCCCCAAAATGGGGCAAAACGGAATTTTTAACCAAATTCATCTTTACTCATTCTAATACGCCGCCAAACTGAGCCGATTGACCGAAGTGGAGCGATTTTGGTAGATACTGAGTGGAGTAAATGATTTTAACGTTTGGGGGAAAAAATAAAAAAATAAAAATAAATATCTGACATGGCTAAAAATCGACTCGATGGTCTTCTAGGACCCCAAAACGGATTTTGTTGATACTCTCACCCTCATCCGTCGTTGATCGATAGATTTTAATAGCCTGGTTTCCATTGATAAAATGACATAAAAAATTTGGCTAAAAAGAAAGTTCATCCAACCTGCCAGATGTATTTAGGCTCGAAACAGCCATTTTAAATGGAAAGTTTCCAGATATGTAATACATGCTCACTTTTGTTCTTCACTAAGTAACTTGGAAACTGATATTTTTCATGCTAAAATTCGGGTAGCATATGCCTGAATCATGATCCTTAGCCATCGTCATACATAAGTGGATTTTATAAGTTCTAAGATAATGGTACAGTAGCGACTTACTCTTACGAATATTGCATATTCATTTTCTTTATTTTAAATAGAACAGGAATTAGCAACTCACCTGAAACAAACAAACAAAATAAACTGTCAGTTATTAAATAATTATGAGGAATATCATAACTAAATTAAAGCTGAGTCAATACGCAAGTATCTAATATTTTTTAGTGTCAAATTCAATGATTCTGAATGCAAACGATTTGCTGCTCAATAAAAGAGACAAAAGAATGTCTTGGATGTGTATAATCTAATCATCACTCTTCAAACTGATTATATTCTAAAATTAGATGTAGTCCGATACTAATTAAAATCTCAAAATACGATCATTGATTCAGAATTGTTTGCTGACGCAACAAAATGAAGAAAGAATTACAGAAAAAAAAATCTTATTACTTTTCGAGTACTTGTAGGTCTATGTAGTAGGCAAATGGCTTTATGTCAACTCTCTCGGATTTTGAAGATGCGAAATATCCGTGTACCAAGTATTTTTCATCGTTTCATTCGAGAGAGTTTCAAGTGTTCGAATACTTATTGAAAGACCGATAGCATTAGGTCAATTGTCGCAAAGGAAACACACCGGCAAGAAACTTGTGTCTATCGATTGCATATAGGGTACAGACATTGGCAGGGATACTTTAAAAATGATACCTTTTTTTCTATTAGCATATCTTCTACGTGACGGTAGCAGTCCCGCACTCGTTATACAATGTACCCGTCTTACGTCGGGTGTTTGTAGGTATTTGCCTGGTAAACAGCAGTAGAAGGAGTATAAAGAAGAAAGTTCCCTCGTCTTTCGACTCTTTTCAATTTCCACAACGTGCTATCTGCAGGTAGGTATACTTCGCATGCCAAGTATATCCGCGTATGCTTTTGCCATCGTCATTGCCGCCTCAGTATACAGACACAAACGTAAACGTATGTAGTGTATAAAGCTAAAAAAGCCCGCAGCAGATACGTGCCCCTGTGCTTCCTCCTTTTCCTAGATAGTTCGTGTATAGCTCTAGCTATACGTACTGACTACCGAATTCAAAAGCTCCATCGCCATAATCGCATGTTCAAGCTGGCAAAAAAAAAAAAAAAAAGAAAACCAAAACCTTTGACTCGTACTACTTATACACGTAACGAAAATTAATGATATTCTGTATACCATACCATATCGTATACCGTCATCCACGTCTACATCGCGTTGACGTAATATAACTTTTATATTATGGAGAAACGATGAAGCAGAACATAGAGAGCGGAGTATCTTTATTCTTAAAGGCTGAATTTAGCAAACACACGTATGTAAAATGCTTCTCCGGTGAATTACATCTCACGTAGCATGTGCAATAAATGAAACAATTCCCAAGCAATTTGCTCGTTTGTATCGTTTGTATTATTCGAGCTACGGCCGATGCAATGTCACATAAGTCCAATGATACAAGCCAAACAGAGCTGTTATTAAAGCTAGAAGAAACGCTTCCCAGCGCACAACTGATGAAATATTTGGTAAACTTTTCAGTTCATCCAATCGAATATGGGCGATCCTTGAAATTTTCAAACAACTGTAACTATCCTGATTTTCTATCATATTATCAATGGAAACCAGGTTATTAAAATCTGTCGATCAACGGTGGATGGGGGGGGGGGATATCAACAAAAATCCGTTTTGAGATTCTAAAATACCATTAAGACGATTGTTAGCCATGTCAGACCCCCCCCCACACATTAAAATCATTTATATTTTTTCATTTTTTAGCACCATTACACCAGCATTTTCATATCCCATACGATACTATTGTCCATTTTGGATTTTTCTCCTCCCCCTTATGGCCCTTCTATGGGTTTTATAGTCCAATTAGTACCGAATTCGGAATCACGAGGTTAAATTACCTATATTTTGATACCGCGCATGAAAATATTGCCAATTTAGAATTTTGCCCCCCCCCCACCCTTTCCCATAGACGTGAATGATATTTAGAGTACAAACGATGCGAAAAATGAATCCCCATCACCGCGCATTAGTTGACTCCAACGAATGTACATGTCAGGAGAACATTTTTTCATTTTTCAGCACCGTTATACCAGCATTTTCATACCCCGTACAATCATGTTGTTCATTTCGGATTTTGCCCCTCTCCCTTCCGGCGCTCCTTTGGGTTCTATAGTCAAATTAGTACCAAATTCGGAATCAGGAGGTTAAATTACCTATATTTTGATACCTCGCATGAAAATATTGCCAATTTTGAATTTTGCCCCACCCCTCTTCCCCTCTTCCATAGACGTGAATGATATTTAGAGTACAAACGACGCGAAAAATGAATTCCTCGCATTCAAAAACCCCCTACTACCACATTTCAAAATGCTGACTAGCCTATTTCCCTTCATATATTGATTCAAATGTAGTTATGCACTACACTAGCACTCCTAGCGTCCTGATACCGGAGTTAAAACGAGCAGCGAGTAAAATAAAAGTGTGTAATAATGACGCTAGGAATGCTAGTGTAGCACTTCACAACGCATCGTAGAATGATAAATGAGAAGAAATATAGCCAGTTAAAACTCTAAAATTTGCAGTGCGCAAGGTTTTACATGGTTTAGATTATATTTTTAGTCTAATTTTCTGTGGTATATTGTCAATAAAAACTAGGCTACTACAGTTTATCGACCAACAGTGGATATGCGGGAGGGGCGCAAAGATATCAAAAAATCCGTTTTGGAGTCCTACGATTTTTAGTCGTGTTAGATATTTATTTTGATCTCTTTACTTTTTTATTATTTTTTCCCCTCGAACTTTAAAATTATCGCTCCAATTCGGTCAATGGACTCAGTTTAGCGGTCATGAAAATCAAGCTAAAATAGCATCGCAAAGCGATGCATTTTTTTCATTTTTTGTTTAAAACCTCGAAGTTGAAGGTGCATGTTTTGAGACTAGTAACACTTACAATGAATCTGTTTGAGCAGTTTTGTAGAGAGTAGTTAGGAGATTCGAAATTTATGAACAAAATTTTGAAACCTCAAATTGAACTTTTTAAGATGAAAGCTCAACTTTTCATTAAAATCACAAAATTTTAAAACATCCATTGAAAATTTTAGGAAAATTACCACGAAGAGAGGCTTTTTTTGTGTTTGTCTTGACTAATCAATTTTCAAGGTGATTTTCTAACACCCGTAAAGTGCAGTGGGGTGGGGCAGGATTTACATTTTAGTAGAAATACTGAAAAAAATGGAAAAAGTGAGATGATATATTGATTTTTACCAATATCAAGACGATCAGTTTAAATATTAGCTTATTTTTTTCAACTCAAAACCACCCAGCTTTCCACCTCACCTCCTCAACACATCGTTAAAATTTAAAAATCATGCAAAAAACTAATTGACATATCGATTCTATCGATACCCTTCAACTTTTTGGTAATGGGAGTGACGAGGGGATGAGTAACGTGGAGGCAGGAGAAGTGTAGTCAGAGCAAGAAGATAAGTTGATATTTGATCTCAAGTCCGTCAGATTAGTAGGAATCACTGTACCAAACGCTGTTTCAATATCCTCCTTCATTTTTTTCATAATTACGATAGATAGAAGAGGGGCACTCAGAGCACGTAGTCGGAATTTTCTTGAATTTTGATCTAAATGACGGGTCCAGAGGACTTATGTCACTTTATTAGCCTGATTTTTTATGTCTTATTGTGAATGAAAACCTGACTATTACGGTTTATCAACTTACCACGTATAAGGGAGGGGGTGATATCAAGAAAATTCATTATGGGGTCCTAGAAGACTAATGAGACCATTTCCTGCCATAACAAATACCTAATTTTTATTTTTATTTTTTTTGAAACTAAAAAATTATTTACTCAACTTGATACAGACTAAAATCGATCAAATTTTGGTGATAGGATTCCATTGATATCGGATTTGATATTTTGAAGTATGGATGACCTCGGGTGAAATTTCAGTTGAGCTCAAATTTGGGGGAGGGGGTGCAGAAGGGCTAAAATCGTCAAAATAGTTCCTTTTAAAAATAATCGATTGACAATCTAAATTTGCATAACATACCCAAAAATCAGCCTTCCAAGTCGATTACGAAAGGAGATATGAAGTTTTTTCCCCTTTTTGAACATCAAAAAGGGCTGTTACTTTTCTATCTCTTCTCGAAATTGTGCTAGGAAATTAAAATTTGGTGTGTATGCTAAGTAGGGACCATAAATGTGGTATTTGTGGGTTTCGACTTTTCAGACTCATTGCGCCCCCTCACAGCCTAGAAACTTGGGTTTTTGAATGAGTTTTCTCATGTTTCGTGTTCGTTTCCTGCACACCTCTCCTCCAAATTGAGCTAAGAAATTGAAATTTGGTATGTAGATTTAATCTAGGTCCTAGATGTACCTTTTGGTTGTGACGACTTTTCAGCTCCATTGAACCCTCTCCAACCCTTACCGCTGATCCGTTTAATGAAAAATTGTAAGTAAACATAACCCACTCCCACCCTCCAGAAGAGTTAGGGCTACAATGACTGCGACTCCTTAACTAGACCACTGGAAGGAAATTGTAAAAAAAAATTAAGTGTAATTGAAAGATCTGAGGTCCTATCATAATGCGATAAAATTTGCAATTTTTATTACTACGAGTACATTCTCATTTAACAAAAGGGTAATGGCAAAACGAAAGAGACACCTGACCAGCAGAGCTTCACAAGTTCGCAAGGCATATCTACACAGTACACATGTACTTTGTACCAAGTTAGACCTGCCACGTACATAATATGATGTACTGGTAGAAGTAAGAATTTTACGAAGTATACCCAAGCGACATCAATTTCCGCATTCAACTTCGATAATTATGTATTTCAAAAAATAACAAAAAAAAAAAACGAGGGAAAAAACTTAATAAAACTCGCGTGTTATTTTTTTAACGCGAGTTTATCACATAATTAAAGAATTTTTCTTTTTTTAACGACACGACAACGATGAGACGGGGACGAGGCTATACGACTAGAAGTGCAAAAACCGTTGCCAACGGAAGTGTTAACAATATGCCATCTTTCTAAATCATAACCATTCGCGATACGCTTCGTATTAATTCTCATTTAATGAATACGAATTGCGGCGATTATTTGACCGTGAACGAGACGTAGTTTTTTTTTTTTTTTTTTTTTTTTTTTTTGCACACACAAAGTACGACCGCATTCGCGAATTGTAGCCTCGCTCGTACGTTCGCTATCGTAATATTCAAATAATTTTTTAATACAATTACGAGCTCGAGAGCCGCGCCAACGACCGAGCTAAACCAATTTAGCCAAGAATTCAATTACTCGAGCGTCAACGTCAACTTGGACTTCTTTAAAATACTCGTACGTACTACGTACCGAGTAAATTCGTTAAATGATCGTTAATTTATACGTCATTTTCGCGATACCACGTTGTTTTTATATTTTTACTGTTTCAAAGGTAGAGAAAAAATTGTTATAATGAGCATAGGTTGTACCTTGGTAGATATCTGTTTTACAGATTGTAACGAGACCAGAGGCCTAATGGTTGCTTCAAGTTGATTTTTTTGCCTTTTTTCTTGTAGTTTGGATAAAAAAATTATGGATAAATTAATCAAAATGTCATTTCATAGTTTAAAAAACTAAAAATGAAATTCAGCCTGATTTTCGTGACACGTCACAATCACGAGAATTCTAAAAAAGCATTGCAGGTAGAAAGGGTTCGATGGGAATATAAAGTCGAAACCCCGAAAAGGCACACCAAGGGTCTCTACACACGAGACATACCTAATTTCAAATTCCTAGTACAATTTGGAGGGGAGTTATGGAATGAACAAACTCTAAAAATTGGAAAAATCGACCAAAAAACCACATATTGAGGCTGTGAAGAGATGAGAAATAGTTGAAAAGTTGAGACCCTCAAAAGGTACATCTAGAGTCGCTGCTGAACATATATACCAAATTTTAAGTTCCTACTTCAATTTGGAGGGGAGTTACGTGAAGAACAAACTCAAAAAACTCCAAAAATGAGAAAAAACTATCAAAAAACCAATTTTTTAGGGCTCTGAGTGGGTGCATTGGAGCTAAAAAGTCGGAATCTCCAAAAGCCACATCTAAGGCCTCAACTGAATGGTGGGGTGATAGGAGGGGAGCGGCTCTTTTTCAGAGTCAGAAAGGGGGAAACCCCGCGTAAGTCTCCCCTCCAATTGGCTCAGGAAGTTGATTTTTGGATATGTTATGCAACTTTTGATTCTCTATCAAATTAGCTCAAAAAAATAAAATTTTACGTATTTTTACCCCTCAGCATATCCCCTCTTCTAAATTTGGGCATAACTGAATTTTGACCCAAGTTCATCCCCAAGTTCATCCCCAGTCATATAAATCTAATCTACCGCTAAACTGAAGGGATTGACTGAATTAGAGGGATTTTGGTCGGTATCGAGTGGAGCAAATAATTCTAATGTGGGTGGGTGGGGGTGGGAAGGCAAAAATGAAAAATAAAATAAAAATAAATATCTAATATGGTTAAAAATCGTCTTAATAGTCTTCTAGGACCCCAGAATGGGTTGTGTTGGTAGTATTCCTCCTTCCTCAACTGCCGTTGGTCGATAGATTGCATTAGAATGATTTTCATTGACAATATGGCATAGAAAATCAGGCTAATGAGTTATTTGATATTATCTCAGCCAACTGGCTGAGTTTTTTGAAATTTTCTCAGCCAACT
>FIZR01022043.1:0-12246 GCA_900060175.1 Ferrisia virgata
TTGATTTTATGATTTCAAGTTGAAATGTTGAGGAAATTTAGAGATGTTATTAGTGGACCGTCAACAGTGTGACGTCATTATTGAACTGACATCAGTGGATAGATTTTTATGGCCTGGAAAGGCACCAGTAGACTTATTTTATGAAGAATTGATTTTATGATTTCAAGTTGAAATGTTGAGGAAAATTAGGGATATTTGAAGTTCACTCGTCAAAACATTGGACCTCAATCTTAAATCGATTTTATGATTTTGAGTTGAAATGTCGTCATCCGTTGACCTGACAACAGTTGACCTTGACTTTGGATTGATTTTAAGATTTCAAATCGAAATGTCGAGAAAAATTAGTTGACCTTTACTCGGGTTGATTTTATGATTTCAAGTTGAAATGTTGAGAAAATCACCAAGGAGCAAGTATTAAATGAAAAAAGAAGAAAAAAAATGTACCAATCGCATTTAAAATATCAAAACTCACATTCTTTCGATGTTTACTCTTTGCACGTGCTAAGTTATTGACTTATTTTACCAAATCTATTACAGTGTGATATAGATAAGAATTTAAAGAGGTGGGGGGTTTGGATGATCATATTTCTTTCATTACCGATGTCGGTGCCACTGAAGGGTCACTGGTACTGTAAGAGATCAGAGGTTAATTTTTGATGAAAAGCCTGTAGAAGTGAAGAAATAGTCAAGCTTATATTTATTAGCTGTACATATGGGCGGGTTCTAGGATGGTGCAGGAGGCTATCCTATCTTCAATTCTGTACAAATTACTGACTGATGTACAAATGACTAGAAATCTTTTGAAACTCGTTTGAATTTTGAGAAAATGATCAAACTACTTAATAATTGGAAATCGTCAGCAGTTCAGAGTCAACAGTTGGCCATCATCATTGAATGGCATTGGTGAACCGTCAACAGTGTGACGTCATCATTGCAACGACATTACTGGACAGATTTTGATGGTCTGGAATGATATCAGTGGATGGATTTTATGTACAATTGATTTTATAATTTTAAGTTAAAATCTTGACGAAAATTAGAGATGCTTGAAGTTGACCCGTCAACAGTAGACCTTGACATTGAATTGATTTTATGATTTTGAGTTGAAATTTCGTCATCTGTTGACCCGCCAACAGCCGAGTTCGACCTTGAAATGATTTTAAAATTTAAAATTAAAATGTTGAGAAAAATTAGTTGACATTGACCCCGTTTGATCTTAGGACTCCAAGTTAAAATATTGAGGAAAACATCTGATTTTAACATGTCAACATAAAGTCCAAAAATAAAAATCGTTGCATCAAAAACATTGGACCAAAAACGTCACGCTTTCACAGAATAACCACCAGCCCTAATACATATCCATGTCAAAATTAAAGATGTTTGATTTTGACCTGTCTATAGTTGACCTCAACCCTGCATTGATTTTAACATCTCAAATTGATATGTCAAGGAAAATTAAGGATGTTTGAAGTTGACCCTTGAACAGTTAACCTTGACACTGGATTGATTTTATGATTTTAAGTCAAAATGTTGAGGAAAATGACAGATCTTTAATAGCGCATTCCACATTTCACCCTTCATTGATTTACCTGCCAACAGCAGACTTTGACCCAGGTTGATTTTATGGTTTCAAGTTAAAATGTTGAGGAATTGTGACGAAAATCGGTTATTGTGAGACAGTGAATATAAAGAGATGAATTTATATTGACAGCGTAAAAAGTGTCAGAATGTACATTCTTTCGATGTTTACTCTTCACGTGCAAAGAGTACTGAGTATTTATATTTTACTTTTTACTCAAAAAGTAAAAATTATTTGCTCAGCTCGATATTGACTGAAATCGATCAAATTTCAGAAATAGGCTTCGATTGGTGGCGGATTTGATATTTTGGAGTGAGGATGGCTTGGGTCAAAATTTAGTTGTGCCCAACATTGGTGAAGGGGGTGCTGAAGGGCTAAGATCATAAAAATTGTTTCGTTTTGAGCCAATCGATAGAAAATCCAAAGTTGTATGACATATCCAAAAATCAGACTCCTAGGTCAATTAATAAGGGAAATATGAGGGGTTTTCTCCTTTTTGACCCATAACAATGATTATTCCTCCCCCATCTCCCCTCCAAATTGACCTAAGAAATTGAAATTAAGTGTGTGAATCCGTTGATGTGCGTTTTGAGGGTTTTGATATCTCAGTCCGGATGTTACTTTCGAGGATTTTAACGTTTCAGACCATTTGCACCCCTTCACAGCCTCAAAAATGTGGCTTTCTGGTCATTTTTCTAATTTTTTGAGTTTGTACCCCGCATACCTCCTTCTAAATTGAGCTACGAACTTGAAATTAAGTATGTACATATAGTAAGGACCCTAGATATGCTTTTTGAGGGTGCCGACTTTTCATCTCCATTACATCCCCTCACAGCCCTTGAAATGTAGTGTTTTGGTCAGGTTTTCTCATTTTTCTCATTTTTTGAGTTTGTTTCTCGCATAACTCTGCTCCAAATAGAGCTAGGAAGCTGAAATTGTGTGTGCACATTCAGTGGGAATACTAAACATGCCTTTCGAGGGTCTCGACTTTTCAGCCCCATTTCACCCTCTCACAGCCCCAAATATGTGGGTTTTTGGTCGTTTTTTCTTATTTATTTCAGTTTGTTCCTCGCATAATCCCCCCACCCCGCCCATTGTGCTAGAAATTTTAAATTAGGTACGTACATTTAATAAGAGCCCTGTATGTGTCTTTTGGGGGTCTTGATTTTTCAGCCTCATTTCACCCCTCGAAAGCTCCAAATATGTGTTTTTTAGTTATTTTTTCTTATTTTTTGAGTTTGTTCCTCGAATAACTACCCTTCATATTGAATTAGGGGCTTGAAATTAGGTATGTACATTCATTAAGAACCCTACATGTGCCTTTTTGAGATATCGACTCTTCAGTCTCATTGTAACCCCCCTCCCTCTCCCCCACAGTCATAAATTTGTGGGTTTTTTGGTAAATTTTTCTGATTTTTAATGTTTGTTCCTCGCATAACTCCTCTTGAAGTTGGGCTAAGAAGTTGATTTATATTGGGTATGTACAGTCAGTAAGGGCCCTAGATATGCCTTTTAGGGGGTTTGACTTTTCAGCTCCATTGAAGCCTTCCTATCCTTAATGCTGATTAGGAAAAAAGCGTCGCGAAGCGAAGCTTTTTTCAATTCTCATGATTGTAATATGTCACAAAAATCTGGCTTTATTATATTTTTATGTAAATTTTAAAATTTTAATCGGAAGTAATGGATGAGGGGTGAGGCTTAAGTTGAAGACCTCAAATCTTTACTACGTTTATTTGGCCTAATTTCGCCGATTTTTCTCTTTATTCGCTCCAACTTTCGCAAAAGGCTTAAAATTTGTAACTTCCAAGGCCTCTCTCTTCCTTCCCTTATTTTGTGGTCAATTTATGGTATACGTTATCAAAATAAAATTACAGGATGAACAATATTATGAAAATTTTTCTTGTCGATGTGTTCGGTTCTTTTCTCCTATTTTACATACGTTATTCTATGTGCGATATTTTATACACTCGAATACGAACGTTAACCAGATCATCTATTCTCTATACTGTTATAATAAAAATGAACATACAACATGGCGTACGTATTCGATTAAATGCATTTAACGATCATTTTATTTTTACAGTCTGCCGCCAAATCATACAGCAGTTATGTTACAATATCCGACTACCGATATTGTTTATCATTTTCGTCCTTTTAAAAGACCATCAAAGTTGGATCAACTTCAAGAAAACTGGAGAAAAATGGGAAGGTATTTGCATTATTATTTGCTAAAATATACATATTTTTCATAGCTCGCGATACGTGATCGGATGGTTTAAATCGTTTGTGCAGTTGTTGACTGAATACGAGTATACGAAGAGTTAGTTCTAGCAGTATGCTTTTTTTTTTCCTTCTCTCTACTCTCTATTCCAAACGTTAACGGAATTTTTAAAATTTTTTCCGCCGCCGCTGCATGTCGTTTCGTTTCGTATTCAAATTTTTTTTACTCTTTTTCTTGGTCTTATTTTTTTCTGTGACGTACATGTCCACCGAGTTGGTACTAAACTGATGGTACTATAACGTACCCTTAGCTGTATACATGTGTAACCTTCGCTGGGGTATTTTTCTTGTCTTGTAATTCCGTTTTTAATTTGTCAAAATCACGAGGCTCGTTACATTCGGTACAGACGAATGTTAAAATTTCATCGCCAAGTTGAAATATTTATTTCGGACGAGAGTGGAAAAAAAAAATTAAAAAAAAAAATAAAAAAGTTTCGTTTAGATAATAGTTGAAATAACTTGGCGAAATTAGCTTTTTATTTTAACAAAAACCGCAAGTATTAAAAATGTTTAAAGGAAGGAAAATACATAGCGGTGAGAAGGAATTATACGTACAATGCTGAAAATACGCTATATTCCCCGCCCTCCCCTCATCATACTCTCGTCTACGGTAATACGCCTTGTGACAACACACAATATGAAGAAATCTCCGTGTAATATTAAAAAGCTGCGTTTGAAAAACATATGGAAGAAAAATAAGCGAGATTTTACTCCTATTTTTTTTTCCTTCTTTCCTTCCTTCAAACAAATACGTTGCGTATATAAATTTAGTCGACGAATAGTTGAATTTTTTTTATTTTATTTTATTTCGGCGACGAGTGTTTTTTTCCTTTTTTGCAAAACTAAGTAGATATTCGATTAAAGAACGGTAAATTTTTCAACTTTCTGCGAGTTGTGCATATGCGTAGAACTGTGGGTACGTAGGTGACTAAAAAGGATGTGGATATTTTTAATACTATAATTGAAAATTTCCTCATATTCGAGTACCTAGTGTACCACCTATTGGTATGCATTGTATGTGGATGCGTTGCGTACTCCTTTGACTAAAGTAATTGAGTGTACAGGGTGATGACATATGGTTGGAAAAATACGTGTACGTATGTACGATTTGTTGAAAATTTCGTATACAATTAGACGATTCAATTCGATTCGATTCAATTCGATTCAATTCGATTCGTACGTACAATAAAGTGCAGCAATATGTAAAATGTTACACAGGTTGCTGCGCGGTGTATTTCTGTGTTGAAGAGGTCACCGATGACGTCATTCGCTATATCTCAATTCTCAAAAGATATATGCCGTCGGGTTTTAACTAAATTATTGTACAGTCGTGCTTCTTTCCCTTTTTTCTCTCTCTCTCTCTCTCTCTCTTTCTCTCTCTCTTTCTCTCTCTCTTTCTCTCTTCCTTTTTATTTCCCCTAACAAAGTAAATATTAAAAAATATAATCTCGCGAATTTTTCAACCACTTTGTTGTAAAGTTGTGATATCGTACTGGCTCGGTCTTCCAAGTCAACTCGAGTATAATAGTGTATTCTTTTCGCATGGTCTATATTGACACTGGAAGTTCGATTAATAACTATAGGTATGCGAGATTATTTTCTTGCAGGTTTTTACGAATAACCTCGATGGTATAGCAATTATTCGAAATACTCGTTGAAAGCTTTTTAGAAAAATTATTACTATACTCGATTAAATATTTTTCTTTATTTTATTTTTTCTTTATTTTTTTTTTTTTTTTACAGCGACGCTCTGACTACAATATTGTCCGCTTTGTATGGTAAACTTTTAGTCGTTATGGGTATGGCGTTTCCTATGTCTGAAGTTATATCTACACATATTCCTCATTCTTATTACGAGGTATTTATATATTTTTATTATTTTTCTTCCTGCGTATTGAGATCAGAGCTTTCAAAATCCTATATATTGAGTACCTATATCTACTACCTACCTATTCGTTTATGATAGAGAAAAAATTAAAAATTGCTTACGGACACCGATAACAAAGGTGGGTACATACAGGGAGTTTCGCATCGATAGTACTTCCTACACATCACAAATAGAGCAACTCACCTTGGATGTATGTATGATGTTTTGCCTATCCTAATCATTGCAAAGGCAAAAAGATACATAGATCTCTGAAGTCATTTTCCAGAATTTCTAGCTTTTCATTACAAAATGCTAGAGACTTCCGGTTTACGCCAAAGTATAAAGTATACAGTGTAGCATTTTCAGTAAAAAAAAAAAAAAAAAACATTTCTAGCGTTACTTTTTCAGCCTTTTTTCCTAAGGAATGGTGAGGGTGGAGAGGGGTGCAATGGGGCTAAAAAGATGATACCACTAAAAGGCACATCTAGGATTTATATTAAATTTACATACCAAATTTCATCTTCCTTGTCTAATTTGAAGAGGAGACGGGGAGGAGATATTCGATGAACAAACCCAACAAAACGAACTACATTTTTGGGACTGTGAGGGAGTGCAATGAAACTGAAAAGTTGAGACCCCCAAATGATACATCTAAGACCACTGCTGAATCTACATATTACATTTCAATTTCCTAGCTCAATTTGGAGGGGAATTATGCGAGATACAAACTAATAATATAAAAAATGACGCCCAAAAAACCGCATTTTCGTGGCTCTAAATGGATGCAACTGGTCTGAAAAGTCGAAATCTCCAAAAAAAAGATATCTTTGGCCTTTATTAGTCTACATACCAAATTTCAACTTTCCAGGTCAATTTGGAGGGAATTATGCGAAGAACAGCACTTTTTCGATGTCCAAAAGAGGGGAAACCTCATATCTCCATTCCAAATCGACCTAGGAGACTGATTTTTGGATATGTTATACAAGTTCAGATTCCCTGTAGATTTACTCGAAAAATAACATTTTTTTGCGATTTTGTACCCTTAGCGTCCCCTTCCCCGAAATTTAATCATGACTGAATTTTGAGCCGAGGTCGATCCTGCTGCAGAATATGAAATCCGTCGCTAATGTAAGCCTATTCCCCAAATTTGATCGGTTTTGGTCGGTATTGAGCTGATAAAATAATTTTTAGTTGCGGTTAAAAAAAATAAATAAATAAATAAATATCTATCATGGACAAAACAGGTCTTGATGGTTTTCTGGGACCCAAAAACGGATTTTGTCGATATTTCCCCCTCCCTTCATCTTCTGTGATCGATGGACCATAATAGCCTTATTTTCATTGACAATATGATATAGAACATTAAGCTAAAAATTGAAAGCAAAGTTTGAGTGGTTTGTGAAATATCTTGAATACACGTGTAATGTAGGAAAAAACACTAAAATTTTGCAAAAAAATTTCAAAATTTTACTCCAACTTCTGAAAAAACTCTTATGAGAATATACTTGGAAAATGTTTCTTGAAATAATAAGGGACCCTCCACCACTTGGCAATATTATTTTTTCTCCAAGTTTTTTGGAAAATAAATAACATGAAATTTTGTACTCTTTTTCCGAGAAAAATTTTTTCGCAGAGATGTTAATCGTATTGAAAAATTTACTCAGTTTTGGTATCTTCACTGAATTAATTCAATATTTTAGCAAAAACAGCTGTTTGAGGAAATTTATATTTCTATAAAATTTTTTTTAAAAACTGTAGCATGAAATTTTTTTTAAATTTCCAAGCAACTTGGGGAAAATTTAATCAGTCAGGGGAGAGGAGAGCTGTTTCTTATGACTTTAAGAAAAATTTTCCATTTGGATAAGAGCTTTTTCGAAACTTATGGGCAAAAATTTGAAATTTTTTGCAAAATTCAAGTTTTTATTCTTACACTGTTCAAGATATCTCACGAGCCATCCAACCTTTACTTGCATTTTTTTTTACTGGAAATAATTAATCATATACGCTACACTTTGGAACGAAACGGGAGTCTCTAGCATTTTTGAATGAAATGCTAGAAATTTTGGAGAATGACTTCAGATTTTCAGGAAAAATAAATTTCAGATCCGTGTGTCTTTGCCTTCGCAATGATTAGGGTAGGCAGCACATCATACATACGTCCAAGGTGAGTTGCTCTGCTTGTAATATGAAGGAAGTACTATCGAAGCGAAACACCCTGTATGTAAAATAAAAACATAATAATGCATTATTTTTTGAGCGTTATTTTCTTTAAGTAAAGAAGATATGATCATTGTTCACCATGGAATAAAAAATAATATGCGCTCTGGGATGATTTTTTCAGTAGTACAAAGGGTAGATGGATATTGGAATGAATTTATAAAACCTCAAAAAGGCTCATTTAGAACATTTACTACATCTACATTTAAAATTTCAACGTCCTAGATCAAGTTGGAAGAGAGATATGTATGAAAAAAACTCGAAAAATGAGAAAAACCGACCAAAAAACTACATTTTTCGGCTGTGAGAGGGCAGCAATGAAATTGAAAAGTCGATACCACTAAAAGTCACGTCTAGAACATCCCAAAATCTACACACTGAATTTCAACTTCTTAGCTCAATTTGGAGGGGAGTTACGTGAGGAATAAACTCCAAAAATAAGAACTAACCGATGAGGTACTTTTTTAGGGCCGTGAGTGAGGTGCAATGAATCTGAAAAATTGCCCCCCCCCCTCTCAGACACGTTTATCACCCCTACTAAGTCTAAATACCAAATTTAAACTTCCTAGCTCAATTTCAAGGGGAGATACGGCTGGAACAGTTTTTTTTTCGAGGTCAAAAAGGGATAAAACCAGTATATTTCCTCTCCAAATTAACCTATGGGGCTGATTTTAGGATATGTCACACAACTTTTGATTCTTTATCGATTGGTTTAAAAACGAATAATTTTTACCTTTTTGGCCTCTTAGCACCCCCTCCCTCAAATTTAAGCGTACGCCGCAAATCTAAGCCTATTGTCTAAATTTTACCAATTTTGATCGGTATTGAGCCTAGCAAATGGGTTTTAATTTCGAAAAAAAAAATTAAAGCAAACGGAAAAATGTATCTGACTTGGCTAAAAATAGTCTCCATAGTCTTCTAAGACTCCAAAACGAATTTTCTCTGATAATCCCCCCTCCGTCTGCCACAAGCTGGTATACCGTAATAGCCTGGTTTTCATTGACGATATGACACAGAAAATCAGGCTAAAAAATTATAAGAAAAGCTACGGTATTACTATGATGATTTAATTGATGGGGAGGAAATAAGGCGCGGCGCGACGGTTTGGAGGCAATTTTCATATCGCGTTTATTAAAGTAATCCATTATCTAGATTTTACACGAGGGCGAATGTCCGGTTTTGAAAAATTAAACACTTAATATAGTTAATAGGATATCCGGCAATTATACCCGGGTGGACAGGTGTGTCGAAAGCTTCATTTAAGCTTATGATCGAGTCATTAAGATAGATACTGTAAGAAATAGTAGTACCGTAAGTACTCTATATACTTATGTGTTAGAAAGGAGAGTTAGGTGCGAGAGAGATGGAGCGACAAGAGAATAGAGGTGAGAAGCGTGCTCATCTGAAATTTACTAGCTATGCTTTGAAATGCGGCAGAACAGAAGTTCTAAATTATCGCACTGTTGTATAATTTAAAGGGTAATTTTAACGTCATGGTTCAGTTTAACTCCATTGTCTTCGTTGTAAAGAAGGTACACGCAATTGTAGACCATGGGGGCAAAGTGAGGCGCGTTCTCTGGAAACGTTGAGGTTGTCATAGTTAAAGCCAAGGGTTGCAGAATTTTATCTAATTTTTTTTTTTACCATCTTTTGTCGTATTACTGGGTCACCTTTTCGTAAAAGGCGAATCGGGTCGTTGTTGGAGGGCTTGCCGTTTGCGAGAGGTATGTAGGTACCTACCGTAAGTATCTTCGTATAATCTTTGTGACGTGTTTAATTGATTTGAGCAATGACGATGTTGGAAATTTTAGAGGGTATTGCGAACGTTAACTTACCTATGTATTACGTCAGTTGGCAACGAACGTTGAGAATTGGAATGAAAAATAATGAAGACGGGGTTTGATTGTCTTCTGTATTTCGAGTATTAAGCGCTAAAATATATCCTATACATATTGATACAGATTGCCATGGTTGAGGAAGGAGCGGGGGTTTGAGGGTTGTGAATGTGTTGATTTAATATTACCCACTAAAAAAGGGAATCACTCGAACTCGCCGACTTCAATTTGAGCAAAACTTCGGTGGATGGGAAATACGTATCAAAAAACCTCGTCACCAAATTTTCAGCTGCCAAAATTAATTTGATTCCCTTTGGAGAGGGTATCCAAAGTTCAAAAATTTGATTAATTTGACAAAAAACGTGAAAATTTTGGAATTCTTTACGATGAATGGAGAAACAGTTTAACATAGACCAAATGAAGAAACTAACGTCGGATTCGTGTTTAGCGAGTCAAAATACCCTAAAAAACACCATTTTCGCAATTGTTTTACTTGAAATCTCGAAATTATTTTTTTTTTTTGTCATAAAAAAATCGAAAAATCAATGAAAAAAATGAGAAAAACCTGAATTCTGAGACTTTATGTAAAACAATAGCGAAAATGACCATAACTCTGAAAGAGGGGGGGGGGGTCAACATTTTTTTCAGATTTTTTTTTACATCAACGTACACCATGTGGGGGCATTGTATCGAAAATCGAGGATGGAGCCAAAATCATCCCTTATCCGGCTATACCCTTTCAACCCTCTATAGCTCAAGATGTCACGAGGGAATGGTCAGAAGTGTCCATTACCAATCTGCACAAATGGTTGCCCATCATGTAGCATCCGAAGAGCCTACATTACCACCATATTTCTTCGCTCGGCAAGGGACTAGTTTTCCCGTAGCAGAGTTGCCAACATTGAAAAAATGATACTATAGTAACTTTATTATTTTATATTTGTTGAAAATTAATAAATATAAGGGCTGGGTAGGGATCGATGAAATGAGTGAAAATGGTCATGCGAACAAGTTATCTAACTCAAAATTCGAAGGTACAGTGATTTAAAAACATGAAAAATTCATAGAAATATATTTTATGATTAAGGATTCTTGCATAACTCTTTAAAGCGAGCAAAAAATGTCATGCGAAAAAATTGCGTATTTTCAAAATTGAAGGGGCTGTAGTTTGCATGAAAATTTCATAAGACCGAACTGATGAATTTTATTCTAGTCTTTCCAAATCAAAATTGATGTATTTTATTTTTACTATTGGCAACACTGAATAAGAAGGAAAATATAATCCGCATTCTATGTAATCCCTTCAATTTTGAAGATGGGCAATTTTTGTAAGTAACTGTTCTTGTTAAGCTTACAGTGTTGTATAAGAATCCTTAATGACAAAAAAGTTTTTCTACAAATTTTTTATTTTTTTAACCGTTTTCCTTCAAATTATGCATTGGCCAACTTGTTCATATGACCATTTTTACTCATTTCATCGGCCTCTATCCAACCACTATAAAAAAATTTTTCAATGTAAAATAATAAAATTACAATAGTTGATCATTCCCTCGTTAGTGGGAGGAGAGAGTGAGTTATACTAGGAGTTGATTTTTTCTTATGTCAAAACAGGGAAAAACCACCCACATGTTTAATTTTAATTGACGAAGGGGGTTGATTTTTGGATATGCTTCTGAATTTTTGGTTCTAATTTTTCCCCTTAACAACCTCTCCAACAATTTTAGTGATTATCAAGGTATCTAGCTGGTAGTAAAAGTCGTGAAATTAGATTAAAAATTGTGAAAAATTTTGCCACTGATCTTTAACGAATATTAGAAACCAAAAATTTTCGCCTTTAACGATAATCATTCCACTCGATCTGTAGCATGCAAGTTAATAGAATTGCCTACTCGGTTCGCCGTAAAAAACGTTTATCGAATTTGTTCAGAATTTTATGCATTTATAAAGAGAACACGTGAACTAGAAATAAATCGGGAAAAATTTGTTAAAGCAGTATGGTACGTCAAGTTTTGACATGGATGTGTCGATGGGTGGGGGGAGGGGGGTTGAGAAAATTTTCACGAAAAATTGACACAGTTTTGTGTAACATTTTTTTTCGTGTTGCCTGTCATAATGATATTTTTTTTTTCAAATTTCCCAATAAATTAACAAATATGGGGAATTTGAAGTTGAAATTGAATACACAGGCAACATTTATTGAGAGATGAAAAAAATTATTTTTTTTCAGTGTTGATAATCGCAATTATTTTACGTTAGATTTCCCAATGAATTTTAAATAATGGAGATTAAGTTATATTTTTTTTTTCTTTCTCAACGGCATGTTCTGCTACGGTGGCCAGAGGTGTACCGAAGGGATAGTTGTTTAAAGAAGAGATTTTTAGTCCAATTTTGGTCACAAAGGATAGTAGATTTTGAATTTTTTGACCATCATCAGCCAGGACTTCTTCAGGATCGTTTGATGTAAGATA
>FIZR01022045.1:0-25196 GCA_900060175.1 Ferrisia virgata
ATGTACTTTCAATTTATTCATGTATTGACTCGAAATTTTACTTTGAGTTGGGATACCTCTCTTATTAATTATGAAAAAGTAGTGAAAACCGTGTTTTCTTTAGGTTTTGAATTTTTTTTGAGCATGTTGCTCTCAATTTTGGAACCTCAAAAAAATATATGTAATAGATGACCATCTAACAAAGATAATAAAAAAATTTCCAACCATTAGTCCCCCTCTAAATTTTTGAAAATTTCAACATAAAAAAAAATTGGAATAAATGTGAACCGAAAATTTTCAAAAAATTCTCATTCATAGTACTCAGCAAGATAGATAATCGGTGAAAATATCAACGTTTTTTACCCCCCCCCCTTTCCATAGATATTGAGTGTTGAAATTCCGACCTTTGGAGGCGATACTTCCGGAAAAGGGTGGGTGTATGAGGTCAAATATTTTTTTGGGATGTTTTTCGACCATAAGTAAAATTTTGGTTCAAGTTTGACCGATTTTGGGTCTGGGCCGTTTTTGATCCTTATTAGGTAAGACTCTTTTGACTCAAAGTCATCTCTACACATTTATATCTAATCAACTCTCAATGTAAACCTACAGTCTGAATTTGAGTAATTTCGCTGATTATCAAACCGAGTAGATAATTTTATTGTCTTCGCAAAAAATAAAAATAATAAATAAATGAATATTTGACACGACCAAAAATAGTCTTAATAGTCTTTTAGTACTCCTGAACGGGTTGCAGTGCTGTCCATTCGTGGTAGGTCGATAATCCATAATAGCCTGGGTATTTTTGGTAATATTACACAGAAAATCAGGCTAAAAACGTAGGCGTTCGAGGTCTGACAGAGGATTTTTTGTTCTGTGCCGTGGCACCAGATTCGTATATGTAGGTATCGTGATACCCAGCTTACGAGTGAGTATCTTTTACTTCTCATCGTCTTTTAATCAAAATACATGTAGCTATACAAATGCATTCCTAGATTACCTAGCTGCAAGCCACGAGGCTACAACGACGAACTCACAACTCGAGCCTAGATGTACCCATAACACCCACGTCATTACACACCTTTAATAAAGCTAATATCTCATCTCGAAACAAGTACCTTGCACATATGGAACGAGTTCAACGACAACCATTATAACAAAACGACGTGTACGCAGTCATAACAGTCTTCATAAACTTTTCTTCGCAAATAGGTACATCATTCTCACTTATACCAAGTTCTAGAAATGCACGTTTTTAAACACGCACATCAACATCTCTCGTCAACGATTTTTTTTTCTAACGCTTATATAATACAGTTTGTTGCTAGTTGTTTTGAATACTATTCTTTGGCGAAAAGAAAAAAAAAACCATCTCAGCAAATCGTTAAATCGTCCAACGTGGTTCGTATTCGTCTACATATGATTTATATTTTAAACACATTGGTACGCTTCTTTTAAAAAGTACATTATCGATGTCCTGTTTGCCTTATTCGTTATACAGCCTTATTCTATCGTCATTTTGTGGTATCGGTTGGTACTCTTGTTCCTTACATACGCAGTAAGTTTGGGTGTACGACCATAACATCATTAATTTCTTCCGGTTCCGCTTCGATGGACAAAGCCCCGCCACTTAAACAGAGGTTTTTTAATCTCGTCGTCGTCGTCGACATCATCGTTGTTGCAATGGTCGCATCGGCGATGAATTAAGAATTTTCATTCGGTACATTAGCCTTGGCTTTTCGGCGTTTTTTTTTCCAAGATAAAACGTTTTGCTGGGGTATTTTCATCCTTCCATCTCTTTCTCGCTTTCGTGTTTACTTCATTAAAGCGTGAAATTGTTATTGTTCAAGACTACGATACGACGAAGTAACATACTTTTCTGTGAACCATCATCTATTTTGATATACTTTAGGACGCGACGATCAAGTATCCATGTAAAATTCGTACTTTTCCGGTATTAACGACGACGAGACGACGAGACTAAGGTATTTTGTGAAATACCGCAGTTTGTAAATGCCTGTTGAAGATGAACGAGAGTAAAAGTGGTCTTAGAAGAGAAGATACAGATGGTGGTTTTTATTCTATAAACTTTATTGGATTACGATAAAAGTATATAAGAACTGTGGAGAATTGATGTGAATGAAATTAATCCATACACATACTCGTACCTCTTAATTGAGATGTGTGCAGGCAGATGCACTGCAGGAGAGGAAGATCAGTGCTGAATAATTTAATCTAATTTGGTTTCGTTTTTCAAGATGAGAGTAATTAGGGATGTGTGCATTAAGAAAATATAGGTTATTAAAAAAAAAAATGAAAGGCATTTTACCCTTTTAGGGGAAATTTTTAGATCATGGATAGGTATCAAAATTTTTAAATTTACAGAATAAGTTTCAAAAACCATTACAGTACAGTTTTGAATGCTCGGTTTTCAACACTTGATACAAAATTAATTTACTAATCACGGTAAAATGTTTAAAAATGGGAAAAATTGTTGCAAATCGTCGAAAATTGAGTAAACATTTGATAAAAATTGGCAAAAAGTGCATTAAGTTGATCAAAAATTACGAAAAACTTTGACCATTAAGTGAAAAATTTAATTAAAATATTAGAAAAATCATTGAAAATTGGGTGAAGAATTGATCATAAATCACGAAGAATGATTGAAAATTTGGTTAAAATTGACCTATGGTCTAAATAAATTGTAAAAATTATTGAAAATTGATTTAAAATGGACAAAAATTTGTTATAAATAAAAAAAAAAAAAAACATCACAAAGCGTTCTGCAAATAGGAAAGGTTCAATGGGACTAAAAAGTCGAAACCGCCAAAAGGCACACCTAGGGCCTCAACTAAATGTACATAGCATATTTCAACTTCCTAGCTCATTTTGGTGGAGAAATACGGGAGGAACAGCCCTTTTTCAAAGTCAAAAAGGCAGAAAACCTCTATATCTTCCTTCCTAATTGACTTACGAGGTGGATTTTTGGATATGTTATACAACTTTTAATTCTCTGTCAATTGGCTTGAAAATGAGCATTTTTTTGCGTTTTTGACCTCCTCAGCACCCCCTTCCCAAATTTGGGCATTACTGAATTGTGCCCCCAGTTTATTCCCACTCATATATATCCAATTCGCCGTCAAATTGAGCCGATTGACCGAATTGCCGCAATTTTGGACGGTATCGAGTAAAGTAAATGATTTTAGTGTTTGGGGGAAAAAAATAAAAATAAAAATAAAACTCTGACATGGCTAAAAATTGTTTTTATGGTCTTCTGGGGCCCCAAAACGGATTTTGTTGATATTCCCTCCCCGCTTCATCCGCCGTTAGTCGATAGACTGTAATAGCCTGGTTTTCATAGACAATAAAACTCAGAAAATCAGGCTAAAAATCAATAAAAAATTACGAAAAACTGTTGAAAATCAGGTAAAAAATTGACCATTAAAATCATTGAAAACTGGATGAAAAATTGATCATAAATCACGAAAAACTGTTGAATATTTGTTCAAAAGTGACCAATAATCTAAATAAATTGTAGAAATCATTGAAAATTGTACGAAAAAATTGACAATAATGGGTTACAAATGAAGAAAATTGATTAATGATTTTTAAAAACTTATTTAAAATACGAAAAGTTATTAAAAATCATTGAAAATTGAATAAAAATTTCATAAAAATGGGAAAAAAGTGCAGAAAAATTTCAAAAATTACGAGATAACATTGAATATTGGGTAAAAAATTGAAAATCATCAAAAATTAATTTAAAATGTTGAAAAATAGGTAAAAATTTACCTAAACTATGAAAAAAATCGTTGAAAATTATTGAAATTTGGGTTAAAGTTTGGTGAAACTGCGTGAAAAATGCAGAGAATTGATCAAAAATCATTAAAACACACTAAAACTTGCCTAAAAATTACGAAGAAATATTGAAAAATGAGATAAAATTCATCAAAACTATGAAAAAAATCGTTGAAAATTATTGAAATTTGGAAAAATTTGGACGAAAATAGGCGAAAATGGACCAACATTATGAATCAAATCATTCAAATTTATTGAAAAATTAATGAAAGTTGAAGGAAAAATACGAAGAAATTTTCAAAAATTGGGTGAAAATTTACGTGAAACATGAAATAAAATTGTTGTTTAAAATGATCGATAATACGGTTGAAATAGGTAAAAAGTGCAGAAAATTTTTCAAAAATCCCGATAAATTTAGTTAACTGGGTAAAAATGTGTAAAAATTGGATTAAAAACGCAGGAATTTGACCGAAAATTACAAAAAAATGTTGAAAAATACGTGAAAATTGACTTAAAATATGAGAAAAATCGTTAAAATTATTGAAAATTGGCTAAAAAATTGACAAAAAAGAGTGAAAAGTGCAGTAAATTGATCAAAAATTACGAAAAACAAAGGAAATTTAGGTTAAAATTAACCTGAAAGATGAAAAAATTGAAAAATCATTGAAAATTGGGTAAAAAATAGAGTAAAATGAGAGGGGAAAAAATCCAAAAGATCGATCAAAAATCACGAAAAAATGTTGAAGAAGGGCTAAAAGTCGACTGAAAATATGGAAAAAATCATCAAAATTGGAAAAAAATGATGAAAAATTGGTGAAAATTCACTTCAAATATAAAAAATAAAATCGTTGAAGATTATCGAACGTTTTTTTAAAAATTGAAAAGAAATTGGTAAAAAGTGTAGAAAAAATTTTTAAATTTATAAAATTGGTCGATATTAATATTATTCTCTGGGTTTTTTATCTCAATTCCAGAGTTACATAATATCGTCTCGTTAATTCATCACTCCACTGGTTTTCTTATGGATTCAGAAAATGTTGATTAAAATTTTGCACGGGTTCACCCCTATTATGATGATTCTTTTTTTTGGAAATTTTTTGTTTGCAAATAGTAAATTGAAAATACATACATAATTCAACCAAAATTCCTAAGCCCTTAAACTAGATAACTTCTATAACAATAAAATATTATGGTATTTAAAAAAAATATATAAAAATTATCATGATGATTGTTTGACTGCGTCAGAATCATTTAAATCATGGAAAATGTTGTAAATTGATAAGTACAGCAAAGCGTACATTACGTAATATAAATTCTGAAAAAAAATTATCCATCTTTCATTCCGCCATCTATCAACTTTTATTTAAAAACAAATAAGAAACAGTCAATCTGCAATTTGGTTAAAGATTTTGTACGTTTCACTAGTGATTTTATTAATCACTTTTAATATTCCCAAAATTTTTTTTCGTAATAAACAAAACGCGAGACTGTTACTTCACATGATCCCAACAGAACTCTCGTATTTGCACAAGAATCAAATAGAACGCAATTCGATAGTTATAACATTTTCAGAAAGAAATCGATCAGTGATAAAACGTTTTTAAAAAAATTGCATGCAATAAGCAAAATAAGTAATAACATGACATCGTAAGATAAATCATCGAATTCAGATTACAGCGATATCACAATGATTAGAATTACTCACGAGATAAAAATAAACTATGACAATAAAGCTTATCTCGATTCATCAAAAAATATGTTCACATATAAAATTTATAGAGGATCGCAACCTAACTGCCGGTATCTCACAGCTGATATTTCGTTTAAATGACCGAGAATATAAACAATCAATTTACTGATGATTTTGCGCATCAATAAATGAACTTATCGTAAATATTGACCTTTTTTTTACGCGCTTAATTTCACAAAAAAACTGACAATATACACATCATGATTTTTATAGGCAATATTAGCAATCCTATCAACAGTTTATTTCAACCGATTAGTGATAGTGATGTGATCAGGAAGACCTAATGGACAAACAAGACGTAAGTATGTACATTATTAACTTTACTTTAAAAGTGCATTATTAGCGCGCAAAGTAAATGAAAACGTTAGAAAGAAATATTAATACTTGCGACCCGACATTCTCATACCTTTTCCAATAATTGAACTTTTATTCAAATAACAGTTGAAGAACTTGCTCTGAATGCACACCTACTTGCATATATTCGAAAATACCAACCAGTCATTTCGTTTCTACGAAGTAAAACGTGCAACGAAGCAAAGCTCAGCTGGACTTGGAACTTCTAATAATGGTAACGACGACAACACAACGCGAACACCCAGAGATAAAAATCTTTTCCGTCTATATCACCCTTTATATGCAAATGACGATATGTTTGGCAGCGAAAACTAACCCACAAACTAATAATGTACATACGTAACAACATACATCAATGAAGAAGTAAACATACCAGCTGTTCGCGGTGATTATACTTGAATTTAGCATTAAAAATAACATCACTGGTGATGGGTAATTCGTAAAAATATGCCAGATAAACATTTACTTACATTTCAATCCAACAGTTGACTTCCGAGCGATGAACTGTACACAAATTCGGGCATCAAAACGAGGAATAAAATTTCCACACTGATATCATTTCACGGCGTTTAAATAATTATATTAAAACGACGAATGTATTTTTTTTCTCTCAAAAACGTGACTCAGAAATACGCGCAGGGTTAGTTGAATCAACTTTCGAAACATTTCCCGAATCGATATTTGCGGCTATGCGCTACTCCACTGTGATAAATACCGGCGTATGTTAGCTGATTCACCCTTGCACCGGGGCTGTCTACAGAGTCCAAATAGTGATGTTGAGGTTTGAAATTACGCACTGTTGATTACACGTCTTTCTAAGTTTCTACGTGCGTAGATGCAGTGGTCAATTAGAAAACCGCCAGATGAGCAATACGCGATTCCTAGCAAATGATGTTTGTTTGTTTGAACCAGCAATCATTTCTCGAAATGAAGAAACGTAAATCGATAAAATCCAAAACGGCAGCGATATTCCTAGAAACAAAGATTAAAATTGAAATACTTCTTACAAGGTTAATGAAGAAGTAAATGAAACTTTTTACGTTAGGGCGATAATTCGTTACTTCAGTCGATCTTAATTTTACCATTCATCGTCAATCAATCGGACTAGGGAAACTAAAGTATGTCGTAAGTACAATGATACTTCACAGAAGAAGTAAATATATGAAATTTATCATCACAAGTCCACAGGGATATTTTTTTCATCGTTAATCGACTAATGGCAATTGTATATTTTCAAATTTCAAACGCAAAGGCTTACCAACGATAATAGAGTACGTGAAACATCACCACAGAAAGAATACGTATAATAAAAATGCAATATAAAACAGTTTTCGTTTAACGTTCACAAAGATAGAATTGAGAACAACGCGAATCGCGACAATTAAAATTCAAAATTAAATGAAGCATCAAAAAATTATGAAAATTTTGAAAGCCAGCGTTGGAACGGAAATTGGAACTTAGAATGAACATTTTCCATTTTGAACTTTGATTTTGAAGAATGAGATTTTTGTTGTTACAGTCATTACATAATTACAGGTAATTACGATTTCTGAATTTACTTCCAAAAACTTCTGTGACTGGCGTACATATCAGCAATTCAAAAAATTAATTTTTTTTTAAATTTTGTAAACAAAGTAAAAACTAACCGATTTTTGATAGTACTTGATACTTTTTTCAGAAAAATTGAAAGAAAAACTATGTTAAAATTGTATTTTTGGTGTAATAATGCAAGAAATCTCGAATGAAGAATGACCAGCCGTCGAGCACCTACAAAACCACAATGCAAAGTGAGTTCAACTCAAGAAGAGTTCATTCACGAATGCACTTGTAATGCTGCATTGAAACAGTTCCGTAAAGATATAAAACAATTAGAATCGAACACTCGCTCCTGCAGCAACTGTCACAATGTAAAAACTTATAAGAAAACTAATCAACACGGTAGTGTTAATCGAACTACTCCGCAGAAGTCGAAACCAGTAGCTAAACCTTTACCTCAAACACCTAGTAAGAACAAAACTTGGTTCGAAGTGCTTGCTGATAGTCCCAAAAAACCCAGAGAAAGGAACGAAGTTAGTGGTTGCGATTCGTCTTGTAAATATTCATCCATATTTTCCAACTTGGTGGTACCAAAGCACGATGAAGATGGAAAAAGTAATAGAATTAAACAATTCGGTTTGCTGATGGATATTTTGAATAAAAAAGTGCAGGAAACGAGTAAGATGGCATTTAAGAATATTATATTGCTCTGAGAAATTATGTTATAGTTTCTTTTATAAATACTACTTTGTTTAGGTGATCGAGATTTGCTAAATATTGTAAACGAAATTAATAATGTACTACATTCGTCTAAGATCCAGCAACAAAAAGTTTCGAGTTCCCAGAGCTATGAAAATCCGAAAAGTACCGCGCAAGACCCACGACTTATATTACGCAGAAAATTGTTAGAAATGGATAAACCGTACGAATATTTCATTTTTATATTTTAAAATTTATTATTTAGTGAATAATGAGTATCATATTTCAGGGTAGAAAAACAAAGCAAAGAAAAAGACGACATTAAATTAAAAGCTTTAATCAAGTTATTAGAAAACATGCAGTCTGTTAATGAAAAAACTGAAACTCATCAACAATCTTTAAAACATTTAACAGAATTGATCGATAGATTGTATAAAGAAAACAAAGTAAGTATTATGTAATTAAATTGAGATTGTTTATCAATAACTTGATCGAAATTTTCAATTACAGCTATTAAATGAGCAAAAAGATAATAGAATAGCTCTGGAATCGAAATTAGCTTCAACAGTAACGGAGAACAGATACCTCAAAGAACGAGTACATCTATTAGAAATTGAATGCAAAAGATCGCATCGTTTGTTAGAAATGAAGGAAGAAGAAATTACAAATCTGAAAAATCGCGTCGGGTAAATAATTAATATTGTCCCTTTCTAAACGATTTCTGCTTTATTAATGTACTAAACGAGCTTATTCAATTACAGTCAAATACGAGAAACCATTACGCGTAAAATAGATTTTGGAGCTCATCCCGAGATCAACCATCATTCCGTTACTTTAGATTTAGATGATACAGTAGCTTCAGTTCCTTCATGTCACGAAAATTTTGACGCTCTAATCCGTCCCGCTTCTTCATCTCCAGCACGCAGTATTGATTATCCGGTGAAACGAAACATATTAAAACGAACCGAAGATGATGACAGTGGGATTCAGTCTAATGCTCAAGATACGGAAAAAAATTCTCAAAAATTGACGTCAAATTATAAAAACGCCATCTTAGAACTAAAAGATAATGTCAAAAAAGTGATGGAAGAATTTAAATTAGACACTAAACTGAACGATGTATCTTTGGATTTAAGCGATGCAACGTATAAATGTAGCTTATCATCGTTACATGTCCATTCGTAGCTCAATTATAGCTTAGCTAGGGCTAATTTCTGTAAAAATATTCCAGCAAATCCAACTTTGCTGTGCTGTACTTCTGTTCAACGTATGAAAACTTGAAACTAAGTTGAGATAAAAATGTGCCATTTTGATATAATATTTACTCATTTTTTAAAAAATATATTTCAATAAATTTGACTGATTCAGGAATGTCATGATTTATATGTATATATAACAACAGTTTTGTACTATTTATGTATTAATTTTTTTCTTTGTAAAATATACAGTGTATAATGTGATTAAAATTCTACTATCCATTTTTCATCATTTGCGTTAATTTTGACACACAATAAATTCACGTATTATTTTGTTTCAAAAATATAAGTAATAAATATAATGTAATTAGGTACTCGATAATACTTTTAATATGAATTTGGCGTTGAAAAAAGCTTAAATTAATTATAAAAACTAATCACTTAAAAAATACCTTGACTAAATTCTAAATGAGACAATTCACAGCAAAAACGAAACGTATTTTCATTCTTCAGGTAAATAAGGAACTAATAATTTGTTAATCGTTTGAATTTCACGATGCATTAATTCAAGTTTCATATCCAGTTGTTCTTTAAATTTTGCATCTAGTTGTAGTTGGGCATACCTTTCCGATATTTCACGAACCTGTGAAATATTATCAAAATTATACTCGATTTTACAAAAATATCAGCTAATTTGAACAAATTAATCCGTACTAACAGCAACCGATAAGTAAGAGAAAATACTAAATAAAAGGGTAAGACTAAGATAAAATTCTTACCATTTGGGAAATGGTATTCATATATGCCGATGCTCTGATGGCAAACGGAACATTCAAGTCGTCTTCTCCTTCCATGTTTATTGAACTACGTAACAACATTATTTAGAAAATTAAGCAATCATATAGAAAACCAAATGACTATACTTTTGGTAATCCTTTGAAAGCACAAACCTGCTCGTTCGATGATCAAACACCTAGTTCTTGTTCCTCAATATACAGATAAATACGTATTCACTTTTATCACAATTTTACACAAATTGATTAATTGACTAAAAATTAAATAATAAAACCGTTAATTACGAAAAATAAAAGAAAAATGACGACTAGATAAGAAATTGAAAAACAAAAGGGTAAAAATGACGCTTTTGAGAGCTTTTGTTTGTCGTTGAAAGCAGATAGGTGAAGAAGGGTTAAGGATCAGATGAAGAGTGAAGAAGGGAGAAAAGAGCGAATGAATTTTTTAGCTTTGTGCGTCATTTGCGCAATGTCTTATCAAATTCTTATCAATAGTTAAATCAACATGTGCGTCAATTTTTTTTAATTTGAAAAATTTTTGACGGCAGAAAGCTATTAATTAACATATTTACATTGTATCTTTTATGTCTGTTAGTATTTTCTCAACCGGTTTCTTTAAACTTTTATCGATTACATTATAAATGATATTTAATGGAACTTTCGGCCGTTGAAACTAGCCTTCTGACATATCCACTGAACATCTCCGATACAAGTAATTCATTCGATAAACACTTTAACATAAATTTAAACGAACTATTCACCATGTACATTTTTTACACAGTTGGAGGAAAATTCAGTTCCAGTTTGTTGGACGGTAAACATGCGGAAATAGTTCAGTGCTTTATTAGGGATGTATTTCATCAAGATGCCACCAGCTGTGCGAATATATTTGATGCAGCTGATCCCTTCCAGCACCTGAAATCATTATTTGATAATTTCATGCATGCAATTGATGAACAAAAGTAATTAAAACTGATTATAATTTAACTACTTACATGAACTGGAAAATAATACATATGCTTTTTTCTACAGCTACACCGAAAGTGATGTTTTAATCGTAGGAATCGCTAGTTTATATCATTTTATTCAATACAATTGGACAGGCCCTGTGGAATCTGAAGAGTAAGTCACTGTCGAAAAAGAGTAATTATTAATATAACTAAACCGTAACTATTTTGCATTACTTTTATTTGGATTTTTTATATTTTCAGTGATGATTCTTTTTTAAAATATTTGATAAAAGGTTCAGATTCAGAAAACGCGAACTTGAATGAAATCAAAAAACACATTATTGAGTATTTGAACACAGATGACGATACCATTTCTTCTACAATTCGTGAGCATTTTTCACTGCTTTTGGCTGAATTAATTTTTCGATCAAACATAAATTTATCGGTAATTGGAATCTACATATGTATCTTACATTTCCTTCGAAATTATTTATCATACTGGTATATTCTCTTCAATGTTGTCAGAGTAAGAATTGGTGGCTTATGAGAACTTTATACATTCGCCAGTCATTGTTATCAGACCCTTCACCAGTACTCCACAAAGAGCTAACGTCTCTGATATCCTTTTTGGAAAATCAGTTTCGGTCAGATGATTCCCATTTGAAAATATTTCTTCATTTAGAATCGGTCCAGATCAGTTTACAATTATACTCTGAAATATCCAAAGTGCAACCATGGCTTGATCAAGTCCACAGGAGTTTGCATCTGCAAGCTTCTCTCGTCGGTATGTAAATGTATCTGGTTACTTTTGTTTAGAATTTAATTCATTTATTTGTTTCACATATTGACGCAGTATTTCATTTTTTTTTATTCTAATTCATTTTATATTTAGGTGCTTTGGGAAAAAGGACGAAATATCAAGAACGCGATATCGCACAACTTACTTTAAAAGTAGATTCTGTTTTATCCAGCTTTTTAGATGGACCCGATATAACTACCACGAATTTACCGAAGGATTTAAGATTAGATGACGAGATCCGTCTACCTGAGATTAAATTTGCTGATGAAGACGTTAAAAAATTTCCCTCTTTAAATGGAACTCAACAAAGCGCTATTATGGCATCTTTGTAAGTTTTTATTTGAAGTTTTTTTTTCTAAATCTAATCAATAGTATGCGTGAGTTTTACGATCGATGGTATTTTTATTTCAGTGTCCTAATGAAGAAAAGTAAACCTAAAGATAAACTTCAGTTGGAAGAACTTTCACCATATTTAAACGTAAGTCTTTAAAATCCAATGTAATGTAGTATAATGACTCGTTCTCTCTACAACTAATTTTTTCAGTGCTTGTTATCGCAACCTAAAGTTTGGTGTTTACAAATGGCAGCTCTGTTGTTCAGATCGCGTCTCGAAGCCGAATGCAGACGTACAATTGAACGATCTATTACTCAAATTCAGGTATTGAATGAATCTATTTACAAACCAGATAGCCATTAATTAATATTAATTTCATTTAAACATATTTAACTACAATTTTCAATTTTAGTCTTTAATCACGGATCTGGAATCACCCGAACCGGCCGTAATTGAGCGTATACCTTTTATATTTTGTTCCTACATGGTACCTAAATGGAAATTAGAAACTGAATTGGCTAAATTACTGGTGGAAGTAGGCGCCATCCAATCAGCTCTTGATATCTATCTTCATCTGCAAATGTGGGAAGAAATAGTAGCATGTTATAATTACCTCAAATTGAGACACAAGGTATATTCTGTTCGTATCTAAAAAATGATTTAGAGATATGATTTTAGCATTTTACACTGCCTCTCTGCGTTTTTTCATAGGCCGCTGAAGTTATTCGTCAAGAGATGTTGAAACAAGAATCAGTGAAATTATGGTGTTTACTGGGTGACGCTACCGATGACGAAAACTGTTACCAGAAAGCTTGGGAATTATCTAAATGTAAAAGTAGTCGAGCTCAGAAACACTGGGCATTGTTTTACTTCCAAAGAAAACGAGTACGTAGAAGGAAAATAGTCGAAAATATCCATCATCGTTTCTTTGTTATGATTTTCTTCTTCATGTTTCAAGTACCAAGAGAGCATACCACATTTTCAAAAATCTTTAGAAATCAATAGTTTACAAATACCGTTATGGTTTAATTTAGGATACGCAGCCATGGATCAAGAAAATTGGGACGTATGTGCCACAGCGTATCGAAGATATTGTTTTTTGGAACCTGACGTAAGTACTTATTTCACTTTGAAGCATAGATCTTTTCTACAGACCATTAACATTAGGTATATTGTTGTACCTTTCAGTGCTTCGAAGCATGGAATAATTTAGCTAAAGCGTACGTTAAATTGGGTCAGAAAGATCGAGCTTGGAGAGCTCTTCAAGAAGCTGTAAAATGTAATTACGATAATTGGATGGTATGGGATAATTTAATGGCGGTCAGTACAGATTGTGCTGATTTCGAAGAAGTAAGTGATTTGAATAGTATAGTTGTTTGGGTATGGGGGGAGGGGGATCCATAAATGCAACGCGTCTGTACTAAGCTTTGGCAGATTTCGTTCAGTCTAATTATGGTATATTGATTAGAAGAATAGCGGGGATATGTGACGATAAAAGCGTATTTGTCACATTTTTGGTCTTTCTTCGACATATGTTCAATTATTTATTGTTTGGTATATGTAAAATTGAGTACAAGTCTTAAATTATTATTCTGTTCCTGAATAGGTGATTCGATGTTACCATAGATTGCTAGATTTAAGAGGTAAACACGTCGATGTAGAAGTATTACGTATTTTAGTCAAAGGAATCGGTCTGATACAAGTGTGCAATGAAGTGGGTTCTTTGAGAGAACAAGCTTTAAAACTTTTTGGTCGGATTACATCTCAGGTAAAAGTAACTTTGAACGATTCCTGTAAATTTTTTTGAAGAAAATCGAATTACTAAATCATTTGTGACCTATTTTCGCATTTAGACTTTAAATAACGCTGAAATATGGAAATTGTACGCCGACTTGGTGGCCACGAAAGAAAACAAGACGTTGGAAGATTACCTGAAAATTATCAATAATTTACAAAAAGCCTACAGAGTAGCGACTCAAGATCCAGGATGGGAAAAAACAATCGAACAATGTACTACTGTGATTACTTGGTGCATAGAATTAGCCGAAAGTGAGTTTCTCATATTACTTCTGACATATATTTTTATTCTTCATTAATGCGAAAAATATTCGCAATAATTTTCTTGTTTAGTTCAAACGGCATTCCGTACAGTTGCCTCGGAAGCTCAAGCTATCCAACAACTTAATTCGGCCAAATTAATATTACGAAGTTTACTTGTTAAAATTCAGGTTTGTATAGGTGAAACAGTATTTTATTATCATTTATATTCTTCGTAAAATATTTTTGTTGCGTTTTAGAATGCCCATACCGATGCTTTGGATCAATTAAATGAAGCTTTGGTAGCAGATGTCAATATACTTGAAAGTAAATTGAGTTCAATTGAGAGTAGGTTGAGTAACAACAATTCATGAAAATATCCAGTGCTTATTTTTTATACAACGTACCGCGTACATTTTATACTTGAATAAAATGTGTTTTTACGTGTGCCTGTGTTTATAAAATTGTACGACAGATGAAAATCTACAATCGAAATGAAACACTGTATCGTTTTTGATGGAATTGAAAAATCTCATCGTTACATTACTTGTATTTTCGTGGTATCTTTCATTAGATTCAAAATAGATGATTTGTTTGAGAAATCACAACGTCTTACTACTTTTTCATTATTCTTAACTATAGAACTGCATCGATTTGCAATAAATTCTACCAAAATGATTAGCGACGTTGCCAAAAATTCAGAGTGATAAAATATCAAAACGATAATTTTTTCATTATTTCCTCTTGATAATTTCCGAACATGCAAATATCAAGACATTGTGATAACAAATTGCAAATGAATGCACCGTCATTCACACAACAAAACTAGACCATCTTATGAATATCCTACAGGAGGGTTTACGATTATCTCGTACGATTTCGTATCTTTGAGTATTCCAAAGCTTCGTATTCGTAATTGTATTTTGATAACATTTTCAGATTGATAACGAATTCATCAAGTATAAACGTATATCTAAACCTTTCAATTAGATAATTTTTTTGATCGTACAACTTTACAATTCTTCGAATCCGAATACATTTAAGCATTGTTGTATTTTCAGTAACGTAGGTTTTCATCATCGAAATAAATTTTTGATACAGCAGGTTATCATTGTAAAAAAGATTGTTTTGATCTAAATAATGCAAAGTATCGATAACTTCTTTTGCTCTTCTTTACGAAATTCATTTTGGATTTCAAACCGCATCCGTACATTTGTCTTCTTGAATTGACAACCGAATACATTGTCTCGAAGGATAATCGTAATCTATTTTTGATGCCAGAAACGTATTCAATCATTACAACATTTATGAATAATTTTTTCCTACCAACGTTGAAAACTATCGTACCACTAATATTCCAAATTTCAAACCGTTCTTTTCATCCCTAATTTCATGATTCGTTGCGCAATTCAGCTGCATAAATCGCTTATTGTTCTTATATAGTAATTTGTTACGCTCCTTTAGTGCTTACTTTCTGCAAATTGCAGTGAAAATACTCAGAACTGAAAAAAAATAATAATTTTCATGTTGTACAACGGACTTGGTAGCACATAGAATCGTTCTTAACGTGAACCAACAGTAAAATATTCATGTGCATATTTAACATATGAATCATCTAGAATGGAATTCCATTCGTTTCAATGATTAAATTCCATGAGTTCTTTAGCAATAAAAGAAGATCAATGTAAATCTTTGAGAATCAGCCGAAACATTTATAATCTCATGGATATTGGTAACAGTAGAATTATGGTATTACAACAACAAAATAATTTAATATAACAACAATAGTAATAAATTTGAAAGTACACGACAAGGAGAATGGAACAAGTAAGTAATAGGATATAGGAAAAAAAGTCTTAACGAATATCACAGATATGCTTTGTACTTCTTCTAATATTCCATTCAATGGCAGCATCGATGATATCAGTACCTCTGAAGAAATCCACCGCAACAATATTACACGTTTTGCCCCAAACATCTCTAAACCAATTAGTAACGTTTACGTTTACACTGGTCGCCATTTCTCTCAGACCAATCGTCTGGTAAGTAAGAATAGACCATAACGTAGGAGTAAATTCGGCCATGGCAGCCCAACTGTAGGACGGACGACTGTTCCCAAAACAAAAACATTAATCTTAAAGTAAAATATCACATCAATCTTATCAATATTATCTAAGATGGAACTTACCTTTCGATGACTTTACTAAAATAATCTTTTAATAGATTGATATCTTGTACGTTGGCCCATTTCTGAACGACAGGACTCCATAAAATAGACGAATATTGTTTAACGATTTCATCGTTATTATAAGATATGATTAAAGTTTTATTCGTATTCCATAATTCTCCGCAAGTAGAAGTCCACTTTGGAGGGGCTATCCATTCGGAGAGCTCTGATTTAATGTAGTTTACAAAATCATGATGTACTTGAGGGCTTTCTTTGAAACCTAAAATTACAATTCGAAATGAAACGCTTGCCTACGGTAGGAACTCTTTCGAGTTCCACCAGTTGAAATAAAAATTGATATGAGTTTATTACCAACTGGAAATCCGTGAAAATCAACGATCACTATTTCGTTAGTATTACGAAGGAATAATTTTATATCGTTAAAGATGGTTTGAAGCGGTTGTACTCTAACAACGCCATGATTCAACCACCAACGTTCTTCTAAATTTGTATTTGAGGATACCCTGAGATCGAGGTAACGAATACCGTAGACTAGTTGATTAATTATATCTTCGTCCTGTGAACATTTCAAGAAAATTTGAATAATTTAAAAATCGTTCGAAAATAGTGGTTTATAGTTTTAATAGGTAATTTTTATCAATAAATTTTACACAGGTATAATATACAAATTTAGCATACTTTTTGTCAGCTAACCTGCGTATAAACATAACGATCAACCACATTCATGGTGGATAGCATTTCACGTGTAATGTAAGATCCAGAATCGTGAGTACCGGGTATAAAAAGTTGCTTAACAGGTACATTTTGTAAATGCTGACGTATATCATACATCCAGGTAGGATTTGTCTTCAAGCAGGATACAGCAGCGGCTAAAATCAAAGCATAAAAGAGAATTGAGATATCAATTGAGTGTATTAACCTTAGCTTCCTATTAATATACAGATATATTACGTCTCAATAATACACTACACACAGCGAACAACATCCTCCAATCAAATAAATTACCCCAGAATGGTCATTTTTATTAAATGAGGAACTCGCAGCGGTACGCACAATTGTCGTACAATACGAATACGGAAATTTGGACAAATTAGTCTTTTCAAAAGTCATTCGATTACGTAGTCTACTATTAGGATGTATGATGTATGTGTAAATTATACAATGCGTTGCTCCTTGCTCGTGCCGAATTCAATACAAGTTATTTGAAAATCAGGTCGTCGATGTTGAACGAGAGTAAAAGTCTGGTAAATTTACATACCTGTACCATCGTTTGTAAAGTACGCAATCCAATATCCCAAACATTCGGAGATGAATTTTACGTCTCTTTCGGATGATTTTCTATTCAACGTTATGTTTGTAGGACTAAAACCGGTGGCATTTTGTACCTTTACTGTGTATATTGGAAAGGTTTCATTCACTCCTTGAGGATCCCGCTCGAATAATCCAACCCAGTCGCCTGAATTTACGTATTCCACGTTCCAATATAATTGTAAATATTGTTCGATTTCCGATGAAACTAGTATCGCTACTCGGGGAGCTCTGCAGTACTGTTTGGCGTTTAATTCGGCTGCAAAATATAAAGAAAATATAATAATTTACAATCAGTAAGATAAAAGCTAAAATGTTTGCATTTTTAGCATGATTTTCTTCATTATAATATTGCCAAAAGGTAGTCAACTTATTAATTACTGGTAGGAGAGGAGAGGGGAGGGGGGTTGAAGGTTGAAATCCGTTTCAAAGTCTTGATGAAAAGCTAAGGAGACTATTTTTCCTCATGCCGAATATTAACAGTGTGTTTAAAATGAAAAAGTTTCTATAGGGCACGGGTAGTAAAATTTTATGACTTATATACAGGGTGTCCAAAAATTAAACTTTTTTTCTCAAAAAATTTGAATACAACACAAGCATGTTTTAATTTGGTTTCCAAATAGAATGATTTGGAATGTTGGAGGGAGGGGGGGTTGATTGCAATTTTGAAACCAGTTTCATCAGTTCTGAACCAGTTAGCAAAAGTTCGCAAACATTTCAACGTACAGAATGTAGCAAAATAAGTTTAAAAAGAAAATTGTACCGAACTTTAAATACTCCCCTCGATACCGACCAAAATCGCTCCAACTGGGTCAAACGGCTCAGTTTGGCAGCGAATCACATACATATAAGTGAAGGTGAACTGGCCGCAAAATTCAGTAATACCCCAATTTGGAGGAGGGAGTGCTGGGAGGTCAAAAACGCAAAAATTGCCCCTTTTTAAGCCAATTGATAGAAAATCGAAAGTTGTATAACATATTTGAAAATCAACTTCCTAAGTCAATTAGGAGGGAAGATATGGGAGTTTTTCGCCTTTTTGACTTTGAAAAAGGACTGTTCCTCCCCTATTTCTCCACCAAAATGAGCCAGAAAATTGAAATTTGCTATGTATTTTTAGTTGAAGCCCTACATGTGCCTTTTGGGGGTTTCAACTTTTTAGTCCCATTGAACCCTTCCTATCCGCAGATCGCTTTACGATGCTTTTTTTTTATTTATAACCCAATTTTGCCAATTTTTTCAAATTATTTTTCAATGATTTTTACAATTTATTTAGACCTTAGGTGAATTTTAACCAAATTTTCAATCATTCTTCGTGATTTATGATAAATTCTTCACCCAATTTTTAATGATTTTTCTAATATTTTGATTAAATTTGTGATTTTTGATCAATTTAATGCAGTTTGTACCAATTTTTATCAAATTTTTACTCAATTTTCGATGATTTGCAACAATTTTTTTCATGATCTGGGTCAATTTTCACTCATTTTTCAACATTTTACCGTGATTAAGAAAGGGCGATATCAACAAAATACGTTTTGGGGTCCTAGAAGACCATTAAGATGATTTTTAGCCATGTGAGATATTTATTTTTATTATTTTTTTTTTTTCGAACGTTAGAATCATTTTACTCCGCTCAGTATCGACCAAAATCACTCCAATTCGGTCAATAGGTTCAATTTGGCAGCAGATTAGCTATATAGAAGTAGGGATGAACTTGGGTCAAAATTCAGGTATACCCATATTTGAGAGAGGGGCTGCTGAGGGGTTAAAAACGCAAAAATTGTCCTTTTTTTGGCCCCTTCATAGATAATCAAAAGTTGCATAACATATCCCAAAATCAATCGTCTAAAACAATGGATGGGGGGAGGAGATATGGGGGTTTCCCCTCCTTAATGACCCTGAAAAAGGGCCTTTCTCCCTAATCTCACCACCAAATTGACATAGGAAGTTGAAATTTGATAAGTATAGTTAATAGTGACCTAAATGTGCCCTTGGGGTTCCGACTTTTTAGCTCCATTACACCCCCTTGCAGTCCCAAAGAAGTGATTTTTCATCGGTTTTTCTCATTTTTTTCATTTTTTGAGCTTGTTTCCCACATAACTCCCCTTCAAATTGAACTAGGAATTTGAAATTAGGTATGTCAGGTACGTACAATCAGGTGGGGGGGGGGTCTTTGTGTATTTCGGGAGTCTCGACTTTTCAGCTCCATTTCACCCTGTCACAGCCCCAAATATGTGTATTTTGGTCGTTTTTTCTTATTTTTTGAGCTTGCTCCTCGCAAAATTCCCCCCAATTGAGTTACGAACTTGAAATTAGGTGCGTACAAATTTAGTAGAAGTTCTAGATGTGCCTTTTGGAGTCTCGACTTTTCAGCCTCATATCACCCCTTCACAGCTTCAAATATGTGTGGTTTTTTGGTCTTTTTTTCTTATTTTTTGAGTTTGTTCCTCACATAACTCCTGTTCTCATTGAGTCAGGAACTTGCAATTATCTATGGACATTTAGTAGGGGCCCTAGATGTGCTTTTTGATGGTCTCAACTTTTCAGCCCCATTGTACTCCCTTACAGCTCTAAATATGTGTTTTTTTAGTCGATTTTTCTAATTTTTAGTTTGTTCATCGCATAACTCCCCTCCAAATGGAGCTAGGAAGTTGAAATTAGGTATGTCTCGTTTGTAGGGACCGTTGATGTGCCTTTTGGGGGTTAAAAACATCTCGAAGCGATGCTTTTTTTCAATTCTCATGATTATAAGTCACAATAATCAGTCTGACAAAGCATCGTTTTTTTTTTTTTTTTTTGGTTTTAAGCTTGTTCCTCGCACATCCCCATTCCAAATTGTGCTAGGAAATTATGGTATGTAGATTCAAGTCCACCCCCAAAAAAATTAATGTAGTTCCTACAAGTGCTTATCATTGTCCCCTTCCCCGTCCCCACCCTTACCACTGATTAGGAAAAAAGCATCACTAATTCATTTAGCACCCTTCCAAAATGGAGCTAGTCAGTAAAAATGACGCATACAGAGTTATCGAGGATGTTAGATAAGCGTTTTGGGGATGCCTTCTTGCCAGCTCCATTACACCTGATTCAAAACACTAAAACAGCATTGGCCAGGGAAATTTTGCACAATTTTTGGCGGTTGAAAATTTTCAATTCAACTTTTTCATATACTTATACGTAACTGATTTATGAATTCTGAGAACTGAGCGTGTAAGTAATTATTTACACTTCGTGTTCGTTCATACTTCAAAGCGTAAGTGAAGAGAAATTTCTCAGTTCAATCGAAATGAAATGAATCGCCGAAATCTTGCAACTATCCTTTCACCCGAATCATTAATTAAGTATTCATTTTTAATCAAGATTAAACACTAAACACGTTTTTAGTCACGTTACGTTAAACACACCTTCATTGATGGAAATGCTACCAATGTACACAGGTATGGCTAAACGCGTCGAACGAATAGGTATATTTCGCGAATAAACTGATTAATTCAGACAAATTACCTAAGTACAGCTATTTCAATTGCCTGCATGATGGTTTGTTCATTCGGTGTAAAGAATATTTTGCTATAGCTCGATTACCTACCTATGCTTATGACGCAACCTACTTAAAAATCAACTCGAATCGCCACGACCTTGCCGGTGAGAAAATAACCCTAAGGTATTTTTATTGTTCATAATGATCACTTAGTATGGTGTACGGTGTACGTTGCCGTATGTACCTTGATTTACGACTGAAATATATTTACAATTCGTTGGTACTTGTAGATGTGTGAAATAGGTGTAAATGGTTGTTGACGAAAATCAAAATACGTACAAATTTGATCGAAGAATAAGAAAGGCCTTCGAGAAGGTTACCCATGTCAACACGAGTAGATATTTGATGACAATGACGACATTATCAATACGTTGACGATAATTTACTACTACTTTATACACATGCACAATATTTTAAGTACATTGTGAATTACCTTACAAAAAAAAAAAAAAAAGAAAAGAAAGTAATTGAGAAAGAGAAGGTTAAATTAATCTAACAACACAGACAACATATCAACCTAACGTAGGTATGTACATTTTGTTAATCATTTTCCGAATAATCTGGCACATAAGGTGGTTCTCCTTCTGTCATATCGGGTCCTTCGTACGACTCGTCTTCGTGGTAATAAGATTTTTCAGTAGTTGAAGTCGTAGGTATATCGACAAATTGCTCGACTTTATACAAACGTAACAGTTTCCCAAAACAAGGTCCCGAATACGAACGATTCACGATAAACTGTTGTTTACTCATATCGACGGTCAAATTGACCAAATTCGAATCGACATCGTACAAGGTGCATTTCAACGATTGTATTTCATATTGACGATTTTCATATTCGATTGTAGCAGTCCATCGGTCACTTCCGGATCTACGAAGTTGGTAATCGAAATCCAGCTTGGCGGATATTTGGTGGCCGGGAATCGATATGTTGAAGTGAGGAGTATCGAAAGTCTCGCAAGTGCGGCCTTGTTTTTCGTCAAATTGCGAAATCGTATGGATTACCTCGCAGATAAAGATAGGCTTAGGGTTCACGTTATAAATATAGTAATATCCTCGTTTGAATTTGAAATCTTTACGTAGTATAGGGTCGGCCAGTATTATAGGATCTATGGTGGTACCTTCGCCAGAAATGATCTCATCGTCTTCGGATTCGGTGGTGGTAGAGGTGGAGGAGCTTCGACCAGTGGTACTGCGACGTGTGGTATTTCGACGTTTGATTCTTTTCGTACCAACGATGGCCGATCTATTATTGGTGGATCGACTTTGTACTACCGAGTGCAAAGGTTCGACAATTAGGTATATTAAGATTAAGGTAGAAAAGTACAACGAGAAATGAACCATAATTTATTCTTATTCTTCCGCAAAAAGTAAACAGGGTGGTAGGTTTTTTATTATTATTATTATTTTTTTTTAGATTAGAATCATTTTGAAGAAATGACAAAAAGAAAGTGATAATTTGACATGTCCCGATTTTTTTTTTCAAATTTTTGCTGCTGTATTCGAAGATATCTGAATTGATGATATACTGAATAAGTAAGCACTTACAGTTACAGTTCTGCATAAAAATAAAAACATCGTACGAAAATTGGTAATTAAATTCATTAGGTTGGTTGTAACTTACGTTAATTTATTTTCAGTTGCACTGAAAGTAATTTTTTTTTTCTTTCATTCAAAAGCCTAGCAACAAACTTTTGAAAGAAAGCATGTTATCGTTCACTATATTTTTAAAAAATATTGATAAGAATTTATCTATTTGGTAAAATTTAAATTAGACAGAACCTACTTGTGATAGAATATCGAAAGATTACACATCTGGGGTTTATGAAAAATCGTTACAAGTTATGTTGGATTTTTATATCGAGATAAATCATGCTAAAAAAAGCATTACAACGCTTTCCATTTTGAGTCCGATTTTCGTATTCTTTATTCGCGATGCTTTTTTAGCCTGATTTTTGTGAAATATTATAATTTTGGGAAGGGAGGGGTGGTTGTTTCCGTGGGGCTAAACACTCGATACCACCAAAAGGTACATCTAGGACCTATACTAAATCTACATACCAAATTTCAACTTCTTAGCCTTATTTAGGAGGAACAAACTCAAAAGATGAGAAAACCCAACCAAAAAACTACATTTACGAGGCTGTGAGAGGGTGCAATAAGGATGAAAATTCGAAACTGCCAAAAGGCTCATCTAAGACCGCCACATATTAAATTTCAACTTCTTGGCCTAATCTACGAGGCAGATATTATACGAGGAACGAACTTGAAAAATTAGAAAAACCGTGCAAAACACTACATTTTCAGGCGCTATGGGAGAGCGGGGGAGGGGAGCTTGCAATAAGGATGAAAAGTCGAGACCCCCAATGGGTGTATCTACGACTCCTACTAAATGTACCAACCAAATTTCAATTTCCTTGCTCAATTTGGAAGGGAGATTACAGAGAAATAGCTCTTTTTCAAGATCAAAAAAGGGTAAACCACTCATATCTGGCTTCATAATTGACCTAGGAGGCTGATTTTTGGACATTTCATGCATCTTTAGATTGTCTATCGATTGGTACAAAAAAATAATTTTCGATAATTTAGTCCCTTAGCAACCCCCACTCCAAAATTTGGGCATAATTGAATTCTTACCTGTGGTCATACCCATAACAGAATATCAAATGGTAAGCCAATCGAAGCCTATTTCACAAATTTGATCAATTTTGGTCCGTATCATGCTGAGCAAATAATTTTTTTGAACTCGAGGGGGGGGGGGTTAAAAACAAAAAATAAAAACTAATATCTGGCATAGCAAAAAATGGTCGTAATAGTCTTCTAGGATCCGAAAACGAATTTTGTTGATATTCCTCCACCCCTCATTCACCTTAGGTTGTTACACCTTAATAGCTTTATTCTCATTGACAATAATTATGATAGAGAAAATTAGGTAAAAAGCCCGCTCTGGTATGATTTTTATTAATCAAAGATGGTAGTACTGAGTGTTTCGCATTAACCTTCCTTACCTTATACCAGGGATAGGTCAACTCACAAGACTTACATGTATAATGGTTGGCATACCCAAAAAATCGAAGGTTCTGAGATATGCTACTTGCAAAATTTCATTTTTGAAAAAATACGTTTTTTTTTCACGTTTATTTTCGAAACTGCGCACTTCACGTGAAAAATTCGTCTCAAATTTTGTAAAAAAAACATGCAACTAAAAATTTTCCTCCCCCGCAAAAATATAAAAGTATACGAGTTGTATCATCAGGGCCGCGGCGAATATTTCGGGAAGGGAGTGAACAGACTTATTTATCCAAATGAACAAGCTCATTTTCCCGACTAAATCTTCAATTTTCGATAATTTTTTCACCCATATTTGAAATAATGAATAAATTGGAGTAGCCAGGAATTTCCACTGCGGAGGGGGGAGGGGGGTGTTTGACAAATTTGCTTCCAGTTGATGGAATTTTTCAACTATTAAAAAGAGCATATTTCGAGGTTTTTATAAAGGAAAAAGCAAGGTTTTCAGTGTCACAAGTTTTTTGAGTTCAGCGACCACACTTGCTTTTTGAAAAAGAAAAGATTTAATGGGAGCTATTTCTTAAAAGGCTGCGGAAAAATGTAGTCCGGGCGTAGCGAGGGGAAAAATTTTAGAAAATATGAACAAGAAAGCTCAACAATTTGGACTTTCAACGCATCGTTCCCAATATTGTTTAAAATTTATCGAATACCAAATTTTTAATTTTTCCAGTACTTACATATTAGGGTGGGTCACAAAAAACGATTGTTTTTTTTTTTCACTTGGTACCTTGATAAACTGGTTGGTAGACACCTCAAAAAAATTCTCTCCACGTATGAGCACTAAATTTTAATAGGAACGTCCTCCGCCTTTCAGATTTCTATTTTTTTTATTGTTATAAAGAAAATTTCATATCTTGGTGTCTACTATATGAAAAC
>FIZR01022049.1:0-87054 GCA_900060175.1 Ferrisia virgata
AGTCCCCTTACCCCCCCCTTCATAACACAAATATTGATACTCTAGGTTAACTCGTGTAAAATGCTTGGCGTATCTCACAAGGGAACCTTCTCAACTGTCTGGCTCCGATTTGAATGAAACTTAGAAATTTTTTCAACAAAAACCATTATTTCAACAATTTATTTGGTTGTACATATTTGAGAAGAAAAAACTTCTTCCTGATGCTAAAATTTATATTTCTTTGGATTTTTTTTTTTTTAATGTAATGTTGTATATTTTTTTTCAAAATTTCTAAACAATATAGAAAAAATAAAATCATATCAAGTGAGGAGGGTATCTTATTACTTCGAGAGATATTTTCGAATTTTCAAGCGTCATGTAAAATTTGGAGTTCTTTAAGGACAGCTCTTTACCACGTTTATTTAACACCTTCAACGTTCAAAAATAAAATAAAGTGAAATTGACACATTCTATTGTTCGTATTTAGTTGGACCTTCTAGAAAGCGATGATTTTAGAACAACTTTTTGGGTACTTTTTGGTCACTTTTTGATGAAATAAGGTCACTGGATTCGTTTTTTAAACTCAAAATTCAATTCAAATACTTTTTATGTTTATTCAGTTCCGATTTCAGTCAACCTTACAACTTGTAGCTTAATTTTCCATGTCATATTGTCATTTTTAGTTCGAAAATCAAAATTTTCCATCTTTCTGTACGTTGGCTTTTTACAAATAAGCAATTATGGACACCAACAATATGTATAGGAAAGGTGAGCGATATTAGCACAACGCAAGTAATTCTAGCTGAGTAATTTTCGTTTAATTTTCGTACATATTACGAGAAAATTGTTGAAATTGCAGCGACTCAACGTTAAAGAGTAACTATACACAAAGGGTATTATGTAGTTATGGTTGGTACGAATTTGAGTGAAAAAAAATGTGAGTATGGTGTAGTCGGGTATGCACGACATTTTTAATGACTTTAGCACCGCACGATGAAAATTACCGTACTGAGATGGAGCGAGTAAAAGAGTGAGAAGACGGTAAAAATAATAGCATATTATTATACGAAACTTTTTAAACACCGTAACTATCAGAAGGGGGTAGAAAAGTACCGAAATGGAAAAAATTGCTCGCTTTGCGTTCGTGTCATTTTGCGAAACTTCGTTTCGTGAAAAACCAGCTCATCACAAACTCTAATTTATTTTAAAACGTGTATTCAACTGCGCAAATGACAAAACCGGCGACAATTTATTGCAGCAGGTAATTGCTCTTAATTTTTATCCGTTCGAGTGTATGCAAAACTAGAGCAATATGTATGAAAAAATAAAAACGAGTTGAAATTATACGTAATAAAAATTTACATTAATTTACGCGAAATTGCCAGTAGGTACGATTTGGCAGAATTTTATTCGACAGACGCTACGTAGCTTTCGGTGGATGAAATTTTTTCTTTTATATCTGCGACGCGACCGAAACGACGCCCGTTTATGAACTTTTCCATAGTGTAATTGTATACACACGTCGGTAAATTAAGTTTGGAAAAATTGAAATAAAGGTATTGATAATCGTTGGTCTGTATTTTTGAGATAACGGAATTAAAAATAAAATGTTTTCAAAGGCAGTCATCGTAAATTAAAGGTCGATTTTAGAGCATATAATCGAGGTAAGTAAAGTATCAACATATTTACCAAGGAAATTCATAATTATAATGTGACCTAATGTTCTTCAATATCATCTTTTTCTCTTAGTACAGAAGGAGAGGCTATGTAGTTGTGGTTAGAAAATATCTGTGAATTTAATCGATTATCTTTATTTTTTTGTATTCTTTTCTAAACATATTCCCGATTTCACCGGATGTTGAGGAAATGAAAAATGTACTTTGGGGAGCTTTTTACGTTCATTTTTAGCCTAATTTTCCGTCATATTGTCAATGAAAAACAGACTATTACAGTCTATCGACCTGCGACGAATGAGGATGAAATATTAACAAAATCTGTTTTGAGGCCCTATGAGATCAATGCCACCATTTTTAGCCATGTTAGTGTCAGATATGTGTTTCTATTTGTTTATTCTCCCCCTCCCCTTCATAACTAAAAAATTATGTGCTCAGCCCGATGCTGAGTAAAGTTGATCAAATTTGGGAAATAAGCTTCGATTGGCGGGTCATTTGATATTCTGGAATGAGGATGACCTCGGGTCAAAATTCAGTTGTGTTCAAATTTAGGAAAGGATGCGCTGAAGGACTAAAATCGCAAAAATACTTCCTCTTTAAGCCCATCGATATACTACCCAGAATTATATAACATGTCCAATAATTAACCTACTTGGTCAATTAGGAGAGAAGATATGAAAATTTTTTCGCCTTTTTGACCTTGGAAAAGGGGCTGTTCCCCTTTATTTAGAAAGTTGAAATTTGGTATATAGATTTATCAGTGGTTCTAGATGTGACTTGTGAATCTTTAGACTTTTCAGCCTCACTGCACTGCCTCACAATCCTGTAGAAGTTGTTTTTTGTCGGTTTTCCTTTCCTTTTTGAATTTCATCCTCTATCCTCCCCCCGCCCCTCCTAATTGAGTTAAAAAGTTGAGATTCAGTTTGCAGATTCTGTATATATCTTGGATGTGCCTATTGAGAGTGTCAACGTTTTATCTTCATGGCACCCCCTCCCCAGCACTCTTTCCACTAATTACGTTTTAATTCATATAATTATAATATTTCACAAAAATCAAGCTTATTTTCTTTTTATTTGTGAGTTTTTGAACGACGCGACGTTTGTTTAATAATTTGGTATGTTGGTGAAGTGTTGTGGAATTTAAAAAAAATGTTTGAACCCTAAATAAAGTTTTGAAAAGGACATTGAAAACTTTGGGAAGGCGTATTTTGAAAAAAAAATTGAACCTTAAATATGACCTTGAAAAGAACTATGGAAAACTATGGGAGGGCTTGTAAGTCCCCCTTTTTGAGGCGTCAATTCGAAAAAATTTTCTTGCATTGGCAGGGGTATTTTACACCCCTCCGAATTTTTTCAAATTTATTGAGATTATGGTCCCTTCTGTACTATTTAAAAGCTGTCTTCTTTGGTTAGATAGTAACTTTTAACGATTGAAAAAAAAAATGGATTTTAGAAGCTGTGGAGGAGGCTACCTCTAGCAAAAATTTGAAAAAATTCTGCTAAGTGTAAAATACTTTTAACAATGTGAAAAAAATTAAGGCCATATTTAAGGTTCTGAAAAATTAAAGTAAATTTGCAAACTTCTCTTAGATAACTTCACTTTCATAAAAAGTTTGAAAAAAAATGGTCAAAAATTTGCGTAGAAAAAAAAATTAACGTGTAAACATCCCCTCTACTGATGAGATAGAAAAGCAGCGTGGGAGCCGTTTTAAAAATTGTAATTTCGATATACAAAGGTAAATTGCTGCGCTTAGCCTGCTTTAGGCTTTCCTTAAAATTATCATCCGTGTAATTCGAAGCGAGTTCAAGGAATTCAATTGAAAAGAAAATGAACGGCGAAGGTACTTGATCGTTTTGCTTATTCTAGAATTTTCGAACCGAACGAATATCTATCTAATCATATCATTATCAGGAATATTTCCATTTCGTGGAGAATTATTATCGAAGGTAAATTATTGCGTGTAGATACTTAACGATGTTTTTTCGATCGCAATTGAAAATCAGTTCGCGACGAATAATGAATAAATACATAAGTAATTTGATATTCAGTTACGTATTAATTATCAATTGTTATGTACCTTATTATAACGTAATGATCGAGAACGACCAAGTTGAGCTTGAATAAAAACGATGAGGTATCATTTATCAAGCGATTAAAATAATAACGATGGTATTGTCCGTGAAAGATGATGTAGGTAATTTTTTTCTTGCATTGCGATTAATCGATGGATGCGTACGTATTTACGAGGAGAAAAAAAAAGTACCAAAACAGGTGACTCAACTTTTCGTTTGTGACCTTGTAATTTGGATAAAAACATGTTTCTTTATTTTGGCACCTATGAATTTATTTTAGTAGTAATAGGGGAGGTCCAGGACACCAGGACAATTTATTAAAATATACCCAAAATCATTACTAAAATTACAACTCTAAAATTTTCATAAGTTTCTAAGCAGAAATATCCTTCATTTATCCACCAAAAAACTATAATTTTCATAATTTTTACCTACTATTTTATAGGGGCACAAGCGTTCAGCCAAGAAAATAATTTTTAAAATTAAATATTTACCTATTTTAGCCCTTTTCTCAGACAAAAATCACCAATCAATAACTAAGCATTATTAGCAAAGTAGGTATATAGTAGAATTTATCATATTTTATTATCAAGTTACCAGAAGCATCTTTCTAAGTGTAATTATGAAACTCTGAATGTATGAATCCAAAGATCCAAACTAAAAACTCGTTTTATTCTTCTTCACGAAACATAATTCGCCATTCCGAAAACCATACATATCTCACGTACACCGAACAGTCTCGCGCGAGAGAGAAAAATTAATTTAGAAAAAATACCTAATGATAAAAAAAGGCAGTGATGTCACATTGCAAAAAATAAATCAGTTTAGAAATGAAATCCCAAGTGATTGGAGGTGCTGCGCTCTATCTGACATAGTCAAAAATGGTCCTAATAGTCTTCTAAGGACCTCAAAACGGATTTCCTCTCCTTCGTCCTACATCGATAGATCGTAAGAGCTTGGTTTTCATTGACAATATCATATAGAAAATCAGACGAAATACAATAATTGAAATGGACCGTAAAATTGACGGAAGTTAATAAAAATTATTCAAAATAACTTTCAAAGTTGTTCAAACGATATTAAAAAAGAAATCGAATCAAATAACATATCGTAAAAGTTTTTTGTAACCCTCGATTGACAAAAATTGAAAAAAATTTCTGAGAATTGCATTCGTCAAAACACATACTTTGGTGAAGAAAAATTATGTACTCACCACAGGTCTGCAGTAGCAGCGATTCAAAGTTTTTTTTTGTCAATTTCTTCCCCTCTCCATCAGGGGAGAGAAAAATTTTGCAAAAATTTATGTTGATAGACCCATCATTGTTGCAAACATTTTGATTAAACTATCAATTTTTCCTCAAATACACGTGGATATAGAATTATCTTTCTCCAAAAATTTTTTCGACATTATGAACTGGAGTTGGCGGGAGGAGGGGGATTTTTTGTGATACTAAATGATGTTTTATGAAAATTTTGAAAAGATAAGATCAACAGCATCTCTTGTATTCTTATCCAGGAATACCGTTAAGACATAAACTGATTTCGACCCAAGGTCACTGATAATGTAACAGAAAAAATCAGCCCAAAAACATTGGTTAAGTATAACAAACACACAGTACGACGTAGAACTATTCTTATGAGTAATTTTTGTAACCTGCTGAAGTACTCATAAATTAGTACCAAAGAATTGTTATCAACTGATAATTTTTTGTTCAACACTTTACCTTAAACACGTTTGAAGTGTTCTTCATTGAAATCACTCTAATTAAAAAAAAAAAATAAAATAAAAAAATAATCATAAATACAGGTACTTCATTTAAGCATGTTACTTTATAAAAAGTTGAGTAAATCTAGATACCTGCAGTGAAATGAAACAGTGATTATAACGTTACAGTAGGGCGGATTATGTTATTTTTACGTGTAACGTGTAACTAAATAATTTTTCATAATCACTAAGTTGAGATGGTACGAAAACAATATCAGTTTCAAAGCAATGGAATTCCGAAGGTAAGATGCATAGAAAAATTATTTAGTTTAATAAGAACTTGGGATAACACGTTTTTCAATAGAACGCATAAAGTTTTCTATAAATTCCAAATAAATTAAAAAATATATATAAGTTAAATATAGGTAGATAATTACAAAGTTATTTATACCGAGAAGAAAAATTCGCCTCTAATTACAGATGACGTTCACCTTTTCCGGATTGGTTTTGTTTTTATTTTCAACGACAACGTTAGGAGATGTCCAAAATAAGAAAATCAATCTGCAGGAAATCGCCGAAAAGATAAACTCAAATCCTGAAAGCACATGGAAGGTTAGTTCACAAATATTCTCATCACATTAAGATAAACGAACTGAAAGAAGCTAATTTTTACGTATATGGTATGATAATATTGTAAACATTTCAGCCAGACACGTACGGAACAGATTTTCTGGATGCTGACGCGTTCGTACATAGTAGATTGGGACTAAAGCTTCCAATAAACTTGGAAGACATAGACCCAACATCTACCAAAAATCAGTTTTTTACCGGCCCTAGAAAAAATAAACCCTTCAAAGTTGGAGCGATGCAGTATCTTCCAAAACAGTACGATGCTCGCAAGTATTATAGCAAGTGTCGTTCGATAGGCTTAATCAGAGATCAATCTAACTGCGGCTCTTGTTGGGTTCGTTTAATTTATTTTATTCACACCTATCTCGGAACAATCTTATACGATTTATAGATGTACGTTCTTTGAAAGATAGGCAGTTTCTGCAGCATCTGTATTCAGTGACCGATTGTGCATCCACAGCAATGCAAAATTAAATTTCACACTATCCGGCCATTATACAACGTCCTGCGATAAAAGCAACTACGGTTGTAATGGTGGTAATTTGGATAAAGTTTGGAAGTTCTACCATAAAACAGGATGTATCACCGGTGGTGAATTTCAAACCGATGAAGTAAGCTTATTTAAAAAGATTTTAGGAGTCAAAAGCTAAAAGGTAACCGTGGTTAACATAGGTGGATTAGCACTGTCCTCAAATTTTTATGATTATCACGCAACAGTGTTGGGAATCCAAAAAAATCACCCTACGCTAAGGTAAAGAATGGGTTACCTATATGCTTTATAACTAAAAAAAAAAAACTATGAGAGGATTTTTTTAAAGAAACTTTTACCTGAAATGCATATAGGACATCAGTTTTGGATGATAAAATGTAATATATCGATTATTATTAATTCTGCACAGCTAAGATCGAATATCGACTTACGTTTATTGATCCGACTCCCAAAAAATTTGAAAAATGTGCGTAAGGAAGAACAATCAACATGCAACTCGTCATTTTAATAATTTTCCACTATTTTTCACATTTTTCTAGTGGCTACGGGAGCATTTTCTGGGTGGATTTAAGAAATAAGTGAATATTCATGCTCATGACCTTAAATTGGTAATAATCGATATGTCGATTCGTTTTTTCAGTTTTTTTGAATTTTGACCGTATTGAGGGAGCTAAGGGAGGCGTTTAGACGGATCGGATTAAAAAAATAAGCCGAAAATTAAACTCAACATTCTCGAATTAGTAGAAATCCACATGTCACTTACTTTTATAATTTTTTTTTAATTTTAACCAAAATTAAGAACGCCTATACCCCCCCCCGGGGTGTTGAGATCCCGCTTTGAAAATTAATTAGTTAAAACTAGCATGAAAAGTTCTATTTGTGGTAATTTTTCCAGATTTTTAAATGATAGCTTTTAACCTATGTACTCATCATAAAAAGTTGAGTTTCCATTTCTAAAGTTTAAATTCGAGCTTTCAAAATTTTGTATAACAATTTTAGATTCCCATCAATTTACTGATAAACTGCGCACTTTTTCATTTATTTTTTTTTTTGACTTTTTTGAACCATTTATATTTATTATACTCATAAATTTCTTTTGCCAATCCGGGAAAATTGTCCATAAAGGTAAAATTGAAATATTCCCTTGAATCATTTAAAATTGATGTCCTGCAGCCATGAAAACCCCTGAAAAAAAGGGAAAGTAACGCAAATAATTCTTGTAAAAAAAAATTATGCATTTTTCCCTTTTAGAGAAAAATCCTAGATCCATGTCAACATTTTAACGTGAAGGGCAAAAATCATTTATAATCACCTTTCCTCGCAAGCTACTTATCAAAAGCTACATACCAAAACCTGTTACCTACTTTTCTCCGTACTCCACCTTGACATTTGATTTTATTATTACCAGCAAAATAAAAATTATACAGTCATCTATCATTACGAGTTTTTGATCAAAAACTTCACTATCTACCAAGTATTTCTAAAACTTTAAAATTTTTAATTAAAAATTTTTTTTATTTTTTATTTTTTATTTTTCTTGATGTTTTTAATTTTTTATTTCAAATTTTTTCCTTTATTTTTTCCATTTTTTTCATGATTTAATTTCTTAATTCTTTTTATTTTTTATCTTTCTGTTCTTCTAATTTTTTAATTTTTTTCGTTTTTCAATTTTTTGATTGGACATATCCATATCAACATTCTAACATTAATTTCAAGAATCATTCATAATCATTTTCCATTGCGAGTTTTTGTTCAAAAACTCCAAATCAAAAATCAAAAAGTCACATTTTCAGAAAATTACCCCAGCCTCAAGACGTATGTACGTCAAAATTTGAGTTGGAGAGTTGAAATTTTCATCGCATCGTTTCAGCCTTGATTTCGCTACCACTGTGACCCCTACTTCTTGCAGATTTCCAAAAAGAGCAAAATTTGGCCCACCTCAGTAACTACAGTATATGTGAATAAACATGTATCTTCGTTGTCATTAATAATTATTCAATCATACGAATAGGTTTTTTTGCTATGATAACTGAATGAAGAGGTGGGGGAGACATGTTTCCTGTGGTTGAAAATTTTTCTACAGATCTTCAATAATATTATATAGTAATTTTCTGGTTTTCAAAATTTAAATATAGTGCCGATACACCTGTCTTGACTGCGGGTATTCTCTCAATTAACATCATTTTTTTCTCAAAGGGTTGCCAAGATTATGGTATAAAACCATGTGGAAGGTTTCCTAGAAAATACCCATGCTCTGCACCGCTTGCTTTCACACCAAAATGTTTAAAAACCAAATGTACCAACGAATGGTACAAATATACAGAAGAAAAAGATATCTACAAAGGTAAATTAAATTGATTCAGTAAAGCAAATACTCGTAAATTGCTGGTATTACGTGTTGATTCTTAAAACTTGACGTTATCGATTTACAGTAAGCGACTACTATCAAGTTGGTGATACTTTTATAACATTGTTCAATGAATTTTTAATCAAAGATGAAATTTTAACAAACGGTCCAGTTCAAGCTGGGTTCTTAGTTCATAAAGATTTTGTTACTTATAAATCGGGTACGTAACATGCCCCTATAGATCATTAATAGGTATGTAGGGTAGAACATAACATACACGTATACAAATTAATTAATCAACGATTACAAGCTCGATGTATTTTTGCACAGGTATTTATCGCTTTAAAGGCTTTTTCTGGCAAGATATTCTAGGAGGCCATGCAGTTAAAATTATCGGTTGGGGCGAAGAAAATGGAATTAAATACTGGACTGTTGCTAATTCATGGACAAGTGAATGGGGAGAAAATGGTACTTTCAGAATTGTGCGAGGAGAAAATAACTGCTTCATTGAAAGCATGGTTTACGCGGGTATTCCTGATATATGATTGAGAAGTAGATAATATTTTAACTAATAGAATGTCACAATTCATCATTCTTACAACGCAAGAGTAGGTACAAAATTTTTTGAAATTTTTATATAGTATTTAAAGCTGTGTCCGAAAGTATATGTAACTCTGTTTGGTACGTCTATTTTGCTATTTTCTACCAAGAAATAAAAAAAAAAATTGTGAACTTGAGCTCATAAACGTATGTTCGAGTACATACGACTCGACCGTTTATTTACGTCTTTTATAAATGACAGGTTATTATGGATGTCAATTTCATTTTAAAACGAGATAACAGAATAATATAATATCGATTGATCCAAGTTGGAGAATACAAAAAAAAAAAAATCAGAAATGAGCATTCTTGGAAATAGGTATGTAATGCTTCAGTCGCACAATTAGCAAGCTCATTTTAAACTACGATAATTTCAGGTTTCAAGTTTCAAACCATTTCAAAACCGATATCTTCTGTTTAAACTTTGAAGTAGCCACTCATTATTTTTGTGAAGGACAATATGCATAAATAGAAGTTATAGTCTGAACTGAAGTGAAACTCAAGCACATCTAGGACCCTTATTCAATTTACACACCAAATCTCAATCTCAATTTCGTAGGAAGATATGTGTGAAACAAACTAATAAACTGAGGAAAATCTATGAGTTATAAGAGGATACAATGGGACTGAAAAATCAAAATCTTCAAGCTAAACTTCGATCCTATACCTCAATTTGGAGGGGAGATACAGGTAAAAAAGGAGAGAATCTACCATATCTCCTTTCCTAATCCATGTAGGGTGTTACTTTTTGGATATGTCGTTCAAATTCTGATTATCTATCGATTGGTTTGAAAACAAACAGTTTTTGGGATTTCAACCCTACAGCACCTCCCCCCCCCCTCGCCACACCAAACTTGAGCATCAATGAATTTTGACTTAAAGTTATCTCTTATTTACATATATTAAATTAGCCGTCAATCGGAGCGTACTCACCAACTTTGACTGATTTTGGCTGATTTCAAACCGAGAAATGATTATTAATTTGGAGGAAAAAACTTCGCCATGCGTTGTATTTGGGATCTGATTTATGGCACAATAAAGAAGATATTTCTATGTCATTTTGTCGACGAAAACCAAGGATGAGGGGAGAATATGAAACAAAATCTATTGTAAGGGTTCTAAAAGGCCACTACGACCATTTTTAGCCATGTCAGATATTTATTTTTATTTTTTTTTCTCCTGAAATTGAAAAATTATTTGCCCAGCTTGGTACTGACCAAAATTGATCAACTTTGGGGAATGGGCTTCGATTGGCGTATCATTCGATATTCTGGAGTAGGGATGACCTCGAGTTAAATTAGGAGGGTAGATATAAGGGGTTCCCTTCTTTTGACCATGAAAAAGAGCGGTTCCTCCCCTATCACCTCACCAAATTGAGTATAGAACGTTGAAATTTGGTATGCAGACTTAGTAGGGGCCATACATATGCTTTTTGAGATTTTCAACTTTTCAGACCCATTGCGTCCCGTTGAAGTCCAAAAATGTGATTTTTTGTCCGGGTTTTCTCACGTTTTGCATTTGTTCCTCGCATAACATCCATCCAAAGAAGGCTAGGACGTTGAAATTCTGTATGTACATTATATAGAATTATTAGCTACATTGAACCCCTCTTACTTGCCCCTCTGATAAAGGAAAAAATATTGCTTTCACAGAATTATAATACTTTAAGAAAATCAGGCTGAAAAAGAATGACTTCTCGATGCCTTTTTTTGACATGGATATGTGTTAGGCTGAAGGTCATTTTTTGAGAACGTGACGTTTTTGAATTTTGATTCGAAGTTATTAATCAAAACCTCAAAAAATATAAAAATGAAAAAACCTAAAATAAAAATAAAAAAAATCCTAAATAAAAAAAAATTAAAAATAGAAAAATGAAAAAAAAGTAATAAAAAAATAAAAGAAATATAATTAAAAATTGTAAAAAATTGAAAAATTAAAAAATAAAAAAAAAATAAAAAAAATGAATGAAAAAATAAAAAATATATATAATTAAAAATTAAAAAATATTTTAAATTTAAAAAAATAAAAAAAACAAAAAAAGTGAAAAAAATTTAAAAAGTTGGAAAATTAAAAAAAAATTCAATTGGATGTCTTGGGAACGGGAGATATTTTCTGAGCGTGACGTTTTTGATTTTCGATCCAATGTTTTTAACCAAAGACCCAAAAAATTGAGAAATAAATGAAGTTGAAATAAAAATAAAAATATTAAAAAAACAAAAAAAAAATAAAAAATAAAGAGTTAAAAAAATTAAAAAAGTTAAAAAATTAAAAAAATTAGAAAATTTGGAAAATTGAAGAAAAATTAAAATGGATGTCTTTTGACAGGAAGTCGTTTTCTAAAAACGCGACGTTTTTGATTTTTGATTTGAATTTTTCGATCAAAAACTCGTAATGATAGATGTAATAGAGGTACAAGTAAATATTGGGATGAATAGCTGACCCCACCCCCAAACCCATCTAAGGCCCTTGTATATATCAAAATTCAATCTCCTAACTCAGTCGAAATCTTCGAAGGCATATCTAGAGCCTCTAAAAAACCTATACGCCAAACTTAAACTTACCAGCTCAATTTTGAGGGGGATATATATGATGTATAAGGAGAGCAAACTCGAAAAACAGATACAACCGCCCGACAAAACCCTTTTTTCATGACTCTAAGGAGGTGGAATAGGCATGAAAAGACGAAACCTCCAAAAGGCACATCTAATCTACATGTCAAATTTCATCCCCCCTATCACAGTTTGGATGGGGAGATAAGAGCAGAACAGCCTATTTCCAAGGTGAAAAGAGAAGAAAACCCCCATATCTTCCCTCCTAGTTGACCTGGGAAGCTGATTTTTGGACGTTTTATACAACTTTGTCGATTCTCCATTCATTGGCTTAAAAAGTAACAATTTTAACAACTTTTGCCATTCGGCACACCCCCTGCTCTGGTGATCCATGGTAATCTTCACTTATATTTATCTAATTCGTCCCGTCATAGTGTCCTATTCGCCGAAGCTGATCGATTTTGATAAGTATCGAGCGTACTAAATGACTTTAGTCTCCGGAAAAAAATATGAAATAAAATAAAAATAAATACCTGACATCGCATCGCCAAAAATGATCTGAATGATCTTGTACGACTCCGAAATGGATTTTCTTAAAAAATTAATCCAAACTAAGCAGTTTATATTCAAGAATTGTTCCATTTCTGATATTTTTTCTCCATAATTTAGTAGGGGAAGAGGTACAGGTAGATATTGGAGTGAATAACTCAAAGCCCAAAAAATAAAATCCAGTAATTGGCACTATGTTTGCTTTGATGATGCTAACTTTCAGCATCAGTTCCGGGATGAAGATTGTCGCAAGTGCAGAATTTAACACAAGATGTTATCAACAAAGTAACGTGGCGGCTGCGTCGCTTTAATGGTACTTTTGTGTCGTTTACATACATTAATGGAAATGACGTATCAAATTCTTTAAACTATGGCAATGACAAAAGGTATAAAGGCACGTTATCCGTACACAAAATCAACCAAGTAATCAAGTACAAACACGATTCTCAATTTGTACCATGTTTGTGGTAGGTAGATGGATAGGTAGGTAGGTAGGTAGGTAAATAATAGTTAGCATACCTAGATTTGCGTATTGCGTACCTTACAAGTAGATACTTTTACTAAAACACAGATTTCCGTATTCGGGTATACAAATAGGTACCATGATTGTAAATTTTGCCCAAAAAAAACCTACTTAGATCTTGATAAGCAAGTTGAAAGATGTGAGGCCGTAGATAAACTAGATACATAAATAGCCCTTATTATACACATATATCAAAATGTCATCGTACAAATGTGTTGATTTGAACTGGTTGTACGCGCTAATTGGACAACATAAAATTATGAAAATAGCAGCTCATATACTAAATACAACGAGACATAGTATATATTTACATACGTGTAAATGAAATTTTCTCTGCCATCAGACATACTGCACACGCACGCGTACTGGGCAGATGCGAGGTGCGCCGATTTTCACTTACAAAATTTGAAAGTACATAATTCGAGCCAGAGAGGGAATATGTCGCGAGCATATTAATAAGTCGCGTGATATTAATATCCTTGACAATTTCGACACATTTATAATCGATTAATTCAGTTTTAATTAAACGCAATTAGCGAATTTCATCGAAAGCGAAAATGCGCTTAGGTACCGACGACGAGTACTACACACACAAGCGTAAGTATTCAAAGAGAAAAACCAGTTTTCACGCTGGGGGCACGACGCGACGCCAGACTCCGACGCGACGTGAAGCGTTCTTACGGAGACTGGATGAACAGAAAATGTGTATCAATACGCTGTGCCACGATAAGCGATGATTTTGCGAGAGCATCTTCTTTAATAAATATAAAGCCAAGAGGAAGGCAGCGTGGGTATGTGAACATAAATCAAACCGTAAACTGAAACCAGATTGATATAGAGGAAAAAGAAAATAAAAGGTACTGCGAACAATACACTTTATATGTATATATCTTTTTATTCTCCTCCATCATCAGTTAGGCAGTATGTACCTATGTGGTTCATCTTCTTCTTTAAGTGTTGTTGCCCCTGCCCTCAGTTCATGTTTGTAACCGTTAAACACGAGAGAATACAACAACCAGTTTCAGTCGAAGGTGCTTTGATATTACATGTATCTCAGCATAATGAAGAATTACACAACATAAGCGTGAACACGTGCTATAGTTTTCCAGTTTTTTTTGTACTCGGGTGTGTTTTTTTAATTTTCTAGTTCTATATTTATTTATATATTTTTTAATTAGTGTCTCGTTTTTGTCGCATTTAAACTTTATGCTGCTACGAAACAGCTTCATTTTTATAATTCTCTCAGCATTGCGTATATAATTAAACTCTATTGTTCGCGTTACTTCGAATGAATACATAAAGAATCTGTTGACTGGAGACGCAGTCGGAGGTTTTTTAATCAATTTTTGATTTTATTTTTCTCCTCTGTTTGGTAAGTGATGATAACGACTTTTGAACGGTATTTCTATTTGATAATTATTTTCCAAATTTGTCGGTTTCAACGGAAAGATTTAATTTAAAATTAGGTTTCGATTCAGAAAATTTCAAATTATTTAGAATGTGAAAAAAAATATCAAAACACCTACATTATTATTTTTCTTTTTTTTTTAGCAACGATAGGAAAATTTTTTTAATGATTTGTTTTTGTTCAAAGGTCAAATAATTTGTACTTCAATATCTAGGTATCGTATTCGAAAATATTGTCAATTTTGGATGTCGCGTCTTCCTATCTGAGGCATCTGTAGAATTTGGAGTCCAAATCATATGTAAATTGAATGACAGGAATCTACCAAGCTAGATTAATCGTTGAAAAAACCTCGTATTCCAAATTTGAGGTGACGAAGTTGATTTTTCAATCTTCGAAGAATTATCGAAAATAAAAAAACAAACTTAATCGGACCAGATCAATGTAATAACCAGGCTTTTTTCGAAATACTTGGCTAAAAAATATTTAGCTGGTATACGATGGCCAAAAAATGAACAATTCGTGAAAAAGAAACCATTCAAATTGGAAAGTTGAAAATTCGGTACCTGCTTAATTCGACATGCTGAATCCATTATGCATTTTTCGACCAATCTGGGGCTTTTGAAAAAAATTATTTTTCTCGATAATTTTTGAATTGCTTTATACTAGCGCTGGAAATTAACTTCGTCAGATAAAAATTTTTATGACGCATAGTTTACAAAAATTCAGCTTGTTGTACGACTTAAGCTGCAAAATTTCAAGTTTAACTGATATTTTTTGAATCTAAGAAGTTCATGATTTTCCATTTTATAACATTCAATATATTTTTTTTCTCCGTTGGGAAACAAAATATAGGGTTTCTGCTCAGACCATGGAGGGAGGGGGGTACACTGCTATTCGTTTTCAAAATTTTTAGCCAGGAGCTCATAACAGCTTTTTCAGCGAATACCATCCAAACACTAAAAAAATTGAAATTATTAACTGATTAAAAAATACACTTCCACACCTGTTACTTGGAATTCTTTGGAAAAGTACTTCGATCTGTTGTGTGGACCCTCATTAAATGTACCTCGTACAAAATTTTTAGCTGTCGCGAGTTAATTTCCAGTCAGTATGAAACGATTGACAAATTCCAGAGAAAAACAGATTTGTTTTAAAGTTTCCAATGCGGTTGTAAAATGCTAAAAATGGATTCAGTACGTCAAAATTTAGCAGATACCAAGTTTTTAGCTTTCCAACTTGAAAATTTAGTTCATTTTTCACAACACGTTGGATTTTCCACCATGTATCAGCTACATAAAAGTTTTCTAAATTTTCCAAAAAAATTTCCAAAAATCGAAAAATGGAATTTCGACAGCTGAAATTTTGGCTACCGGGCTTTTAGCTATGTTTTTTCGATCTACTTTAGTTTCTTTCAAATCGAAGGCGGTCGGTGCAGCAGGTTTCTTCGCTAGTCTGATTTTCTTGGCCTGTTGTAAATGAAAACCAGGCTATCTACATGGAATGAGGTGGAGAGGGAAAGGGGGGGTATAAACAATAGTTTTGGGGTTCTGCATAGAAGTGTCTTAAAAGACCATCAAGAGTCATTTTGGGCATGTTGCACATTTGTTCTTATTTCCAAGTTTTTTTCTCACTGAAACCAAAAATCATTCACATGACTCGATACTGACTAAAATCGATTACATTTATATAATAAGCTCAGGTCAATAGAAGCGTTGATATATATGAGAGTGAATAACTGTGGGTCAAAATTTGGTCTTTGTTAAATTTGGAGGAGGAGGAGATTCTGAGAGTCTAAAACTGCAAAAATTATTTGTTTTGAAACCAATAAATAGAAAATCAAAAGTTGTACAGCATATTCAAAAATCAGCCTCCTACGTCAGTTAGGACGGCAGATACAAATATTTTCTCCTTTTAGACCCTGAAAAAATTAGCCTTCTGACGAGTTTGGTTTTTCAGTGCCAATTGCGTCCTCTCTAAGTCCTGAAAAAGTGTTTTTTTGGACATTTTTTTGCTATTTTTCGAATTTATGATGCGTACATCTCCATTCAAAATTGAGCTAGGAGGTTGAAATTTGTTATGCGTATTGTATTGGAGACTGCTTAGGCATGATTTTTGATCGTTTCAAATTTTCAGCTCAATTGCACCCTCTCACAGTCCTAAAATTTTTTTTGAATAGTTTTTGGTATTTTTCAAGTTTGTCTTTCCGATATCTCCCCTTCAAGTTGAGCTACAGGATTAAAACTTGGTATGCAGATTTGATAGGTATCCTAGACTTGCTTTTATGGGAGTTTTAGCTTCGAAATCAACCCCCACCCATATCACTGTTTTTTTACCTTATGAAACAATTGAGCTTAATTTTTGAGTATGTTTTACAACTTTTTATTCTCTATCAATTGGGTCAAAAAACGAACAATTTTTTATGTTTGAGACCCTTAGCACCTCCTGTCCCAAGTTTAGACGTCGCTGAAATTTGAGCCAAGATCATCCTCGTTCATATATATCAAATCTGAGGTCCGTTGAAATCTCTTTCCCAAATTTTACCAATTTTATGTTTCCAGAAACATTTTTGATAGCCGCGCATAAATAAAATAAATCATGTGGTAAAATATCAACTGCGCAAAGACTAATGTTTCTGAATGAATTACTAACGCTTCCGTCACGTCTCTACTCTAAAATTCTACAGATACTATGTAGGTAAATTTTTCATCTTAATCGAGTCCCATTCGAGATCTAGTACTGGTAGATTAACATAATACACATTTGCAAAATAATCAATTTGAACGTCCCTAAGCAAACAACAAATTATTCAATTTCGCGACCACTGATCGAGTCATCGTTGCTTTTTACGTAGGTCGTTTATCTTTTTAAGCACACATAAAGAGTAATAAAAAATTACCCAGTCATAAAAGTTGAACTCGTTTTCGATGCAAATGAGGCATCTAACTGGCAGGTTACTTCATGTAAACAGTAAAATTATTCTCAATGGTACTGCACCTTTCTTCCTTTTTTAAAATTATAAAATTTGCTTTTATTTACCATACCATCCCCATAAATATATATACATCGCGGTGGATCTCGGTTGATCAAAAAATTCTAGTTTTTAACTTTTTTTTTTTTCATATAATTTCGCAGATGATGGCAATGTCCTCCTGACCAGAGGAACGCGCGTTCGTGAAAAGAGAGGAAGAGAGTGAGAGAGAGGGGGGAATACAAGCGCACTGTTACGAGAAAGCGATCGTTTGAACTTCGTTGTACGATACACGATATAAAGGACCATGACGATTCTTAATTTAGTGATTGTGTACTCAGTACTATGGTTGACGTGCTGGTGCACTGCCGATAGTCAAGATGCAACTACTTCGATGATATCCAATGAAGATACTGATTCAGACATCTCAGCGACCACTTTGGATGACTATAATGCAACCACAGAAGTACCAACACCTCCGATGACAACAATAAACGAGTATCACTCACTAAGCAGTACCTTACCACGCGATAGAATGGGCACCGCCAATTCTCATTATCACAGCCATAAAGATAGGCCTAAATCCGAAGAAGTAATTCCTTTTTTTTTAACAGAATAAATTTTCACTATGCTTCGTTGTATTGTAGACACGATGCTTATTTTTTTTTTTTTTAAGAATGATGACGAATTTACTCGTAATAATGTGTTTAGCTGATGAGGTAGGTAGGGTAGGAGATTTTCATTATTGTTAATTTGCCATGAGAATTACTAGTTGTTCTTTTCTATTGAATTTAGGTAGGTATCAAATTATGAAAGGTGTTCTCAGCAAAGAATAGGCGAAATGCCTTTGATTTCTTAGCGATAACAAAATTTTCCCCACTTCATTCCCTCGCTCAAAATATCGAAAAAAATGCTCTTTTTGGTAATAGGTAATTTTCTCATTTAGGGAGAAATGATAAATCATACAAATCCATGTTAACATTTTAAATTAATGTGCAAAAATCATTCATAATCACCTTCCATCGCTAGTTTTTGTTCAAAAACTTCAAATGAAAAACGTTAATCTTTTCTTCACTCTATTTTGACATTTGATTTTATTATTACTTGGCAAAATAAAAGCTATACAATCATCTATCATCACCAGTTTTTGACCAAAAATTCCAAATTGAATTTTTTGATTTTTCAATTTTTTATTTTTCACTTTATTTAATTTTCAATGTTTTTTAATTTTTTAATCTGTTAAATTTAAAAATTTTTTTTCTTTTTCAATGTATTATTATTTTTATTTCAACTTTTTTCAGTTTTCAGTTTTTTCAAATTTTTTATTTGATAATTTTTTTTATTTTTCAATTTTTTTAAATAGACATATCCATCATAAAATTCTTACATAAGGTGCAAAAATTATTCATAATCATCTTTCATCGCGAGTTTTTAATTAAAAACTTCAAATCAAAAATCAAAAACGTTACACCAAAAAGTCGCGTTTTTGCAAAATGACCTTCAACCCCCAAGATACATCCATGTAAAAAAAACTGTGTTCGCACATATTTGAGGAAAAATTATAATTTCGATCAACATTTTCAGGGCAATGATTGATCTATTAACATGAATTTTGACACGGATACGTCTAATGCTGTGGCTCATTTCCCGATAATGTGAAGTTTTTGATTTAAAGTTCCTGATCAAAACTCGCTATGAAAGATGGTTACGAATGATTTTTGTATGTTATGTTAAAATTGATGTCTAATTACAAAAAAATTAAAAATTAAAAAAAGTTAAAATAAAAATAATTAAAAATTTAAAAAAGTTGAAATAAAAATAATTAAAAATTTAAAAAAGTTAAAATAAAAATAATTAAAAATTAAAAAAAGTTAAAATAAAAATAACTAAAAAATAAAAAAAAAAATTTGAAGAGAAACTAAGTTTTCATTAAAATATCGAAATTTATTATAGTTTGATGTCAAAATTTATGATCATACTTTTTAATTTCGGATAAAAGAGTACTGAATGATTTTTGCACTTCAGGTTAAAATGTTGACACGGATATGTAACATATCCATGACCTAAAATTTTTCCCTGAATGGAAAAGTGTCAATTTTTTTCAAAAATTTTCACTCTTGGAAGGGGAGGGAGGAAGGGAGAAATTGACAAAAGAAACCTTTGATTTATCTTTGCTGTTAGCTCGAGAGGAAGGGGGAGTTACGTAACATTTTTTCCCATCAAAGTAAGTCTTTTGACGCGGATATAATTTTAAAAAATATTGTCAATTTTTTGGGGGGATTTAGGTAATTTTCAAAAACTCAAGAAATGCTGAAAAAGGAATTTTTCTCTGAAATGTTTGCTGACTCGCTGATTTGCTTCGAACTACTTTTGTGATTTTGCTTTGGAGCTTAGGGGCAACCTCCCTCCACAAATTTGGGATAATACGTTGGTTGGTGATATTGGTGTCATCTTCGTATAAATCGAACCCTCTGAATACGATAATGAATTCAGATTCATAATTTGTCTTTAATTAATACCTTGTTTTAATACAGAGCTACCACAATATTTTGTATGATAGAATAAATTTCTACATTTGTAACAGTGCAGTACCCAAAACAAGGTATTAATTTAGGTCAAATTTTAAATGTGACTTCATTATCGTATTCAAAGGGTTTGATTTATGCGACAACGACACCAACATCACCGAGCCATGTATTGTGCCAAATTTGGGGGAGGAGGTGCCCTTAAGCACCAATGTGAGACTACGAAAGTTCGACACGATTTTCCTTTGGTTTTATGTCGACACACATAGTAAACATTCAAAATTTCAAAATCCTCTAATTATGAACTTTTACTTGCTATGGATATGCAAGTTGCCTCTGTGCTTATGACTGACTTTTTTGATAAAAATCGCAATTTTTTCTTATGTTTAAAGTGAATTAAAAAATTAAGAAAGGCATGCTTCTCGACTAATTCAGATACGCTGAATTCGAATACAACGTTCATATTTTGTATAAACTCCTCGTTCGCATTATGACTCTTGACCCTGCCCCCTTCTGATCGCAATTCTACAATCATGTTTCTTAACCAAAATTTTTATGGTGTAATCTTAGGCTATAAAGCTTTTCCCTCAAATACGCGTAAATACAGAATTTTTTCCTCAAAAAAAGTTTTTTTGATATTCTGAACGAGAAGAGGCAGGGGGAATTTTCTGATCCTAAATTTTCCAATGGTGATTTGTGGATACTTTGAAAATCCGAGATCAAGGACGTTTCGGCTCTTCTGATCCGAAAATACCCTTTAAAAGGACAGAATTATTCATTCTTCCTTTGCTACGGCACCTCGAGCTTTTTATTATTGATTTTGAATAACAATCTTCAGTTTAATTGCATAAAGTGCGAGATAAAAATTGAAGATTAACGACTGAGTAAACCAAGCAAGTTTTTTTTTTTTGCAAAACGTTAAATTAACGATGATTTAACCCTTTTTACACGCATCAGGGATGTTCAGTGCCGCATAACAGCGGCTAGAATAGCGTTAAATTACATTTTAAATGCTTATTCAAATTATCTGGTCGATCGTCAATGAACTCACGCGATCACGAATGAATTGGTAAGAATAACTCAACTACTTATGGTATAGGTACCTGTAGTGGTTTGAGAATCGAGGTTCTATTCCCTCCGCTACTTCTCCTTTCTATGCAACGATTCTTGCGAACACGATTATTTTTTCAATCATGATGTACGCATAGATATTCTGTGTTTACCTTTACATATACGTACGAGTGTGAATGAATGTACTTATCTTACAGCGTAGTTGGCTTAATTTTATTAATCACGGAAGTAAGTATAATGTTTTTTTTTTTTTTTTTTTTTTTCAGAATGTAATACTAAGAGCTCCGTTATCTTCGACATCATCATCACCGATAACGGAACCATCTTTAACACACAGCGTAGGCGCTATCGCTAAACCCACAAAATACCACTATTATCCACACAACCAACACATGTACTTACTTCCAGAGTGTGCAGTTCAACAGGTAAAAAAAAACACCCTGAATTTAATAAATGATCAAGCAATAGTAAGAAAATATGATAGCTAAGTAGTTAGGTAGGTACCTACCTAGACAATATAGGCAAGTACAAGCACTTGCGATGCTACCATTTCAAACACATAATGCTATACAATGTACTTCGACACTAGTAATATTGTTTTGCTTCTAGGTTTGTAGTGCGGTTTACGTAAGATTAAATTACACGCAGCCTTTGTGCGCTTGTCCATCTAGATATCGAGAGCCATGCTCAGCTAGTTTGAACTCGGATGATTTACATACCACAGAGCTGTCACTGGATTCCAGAGGAAAAGTAAATTTTTACACCATAGCGTAATTATCACGAAATGATAGGGTTGCAGAAAATTTGTAACAAACGAACCTGATATTGATAGGTTAATACAATTCACCTACTGATAGCTCGATATACCCTGTATACTTGTGGTGGGTAGGTAAAGTAGTGTATTAGTTCAAGAGCTAGCTAGCTAGCTTGCATCCTATTGCCTTTACGAGATGAAGAAAGTGAAGAGAAAATCTCTCCAACTGTGAAAAGAAACGCTGTTATGGTGAAAGGAATGCCTTTTGTCTAGAGAGGGGTATACATGTTTAAAGTAGTACAATTTGTTGAATATGGAGCTGAAAGTACTTATGTAATTTGGATTAAGCGAAGCTCGCGCGAAAATTTTAGAAAAAAACACGTTTTTTTACTATATTGACAAGTATTTGTCTTAGGACGAGGCGGAGGGAGATCAGTTTTTGGTGTAACGTTTTTGAGTTTTGGACTTTATGTTGAAATATCAACATGGATATGTCTTAAATGTAAGATAGTTTGATGAAACTCACAATGAAAGATGAGTATGACTGATTTTTGGACTTTATGTTAAAATGTCTAAGTTGTTAATTTTAGCTGGTTTCGATTTTTGGACTTTTCTGATTTTCGAAGATTTTGGTCAAAAACTTGCGATGAAAGATGATGATGAATAATTTTTGCACTTTATGTTGAAATATTATTTAAAAATATTGAAAAAAATTTAAAAAGTTTAAGAGTTTTACATTTAATGTTGAAATGTTGACATGGATGTCCAATTAAAGAAATTGAAAAATGAAGAAGTAGAAAAATTAAAAAGTTAAAAGTAAAAAAATAGTTGAATGGTAAAAAAATTAATAATTAAAAAAACTAAAAAAATTGATGCCTTTTACATTTGATGATAAAATGTTAACGTGGATGTCGAATTTAAAAAAATTAAGAAAATTTTGATGTTAAAGATGTAGAAAAATTAAGAAATTAAAGTAAAAAAAAATTCAAAAATAACAAAAATTGAATAATAATAAAATAAAAAAAATACTTTTGCACTCTATGTTGAAATGTTGCCATGAATGTCTAATTGAAAAAATAGAAAAATAGAAAAAATTAAAAAATAATGAAATAGAAAACTTAAAAAATGAACCAATAAAAAAAATTGAAAAATGAAAAAAATAAAGTTTTTGATCAACAATTTTTGATAAAAGATGATGATGAATAATTTTTGCACTTCACATTAAAATGTTGAACATATCCATGATCTGAAATTTTTCCCTGAAAGGGAAAAATGCCTAATTTGGGGAGGGGCGTCTGCAAACAGTAGGGTTCCAATACTGGTGGAATAGTATGAAAATGATCTGATAAAAATTTCAGATGATTATTAATAATTTTTGGATTCTATGTTAAATATTGACATGGATATGTTACATATCCATGATCTAGAAAGTGCCTAAAATTTTTTTTAACCATTTATACCGTATCTTTGTGCGTTGTGATACCAATTAAAAACTCTTGAACACTTTTTTAGTATACCAAAATAAATTTTTGAAAAAAATGAAATACCCATTCTTTGAGCACCCCTGAAAAATTATCTAATGGAGATAAACTTGAAATATCACCCTTAATCATGTAAAAGTGATGTACTACATACATTTCAGGAAGGCGTTCCTAAAAAAAAGTTTTTTTCATAGTTTTCCAGAAAATTGCAAAAAAAACCCTGAACGTGACATTTTTTCAAAATCTCTGAAAAAAGGGGAAATGGTGGAAATTTTGTCGATAATAATACTTTTGGGTGTAGATATGTGCAATAATTCCATTTCGATTCTTCAAAATTTTTCAAAATTAGCGAACTTTGAATCTGTTTTGCAAGTTTGAAAAATCGAGTTGTAACGCTAAAATTTTTACCACATCATTTTGAGGTCATTTTGCAACAATTTTGAACTCGTGGTTTGCACATTCTCAAAAAAAACTAAATTTGATCCACCTTACTGTTCAACCCCCGAAGCCCCCCCCTTGTACAAGGATCTGGTATGTAGTATGGTTGAAAAGACTATAGATAGGAGTTGAATTTCTTGTTCAAGTTATATCTCTCTTTCTTCCTCAAATTCGAGCTATTTTAAGGTTTGCCATTTATAAATATCACAAAAATTAAAATTCCCTTCCACCCCATTCTCATCCAGCTTCAGATTGGAAATTCAAAAATATTAAAATTGAAATAATTTCCAGGGATTTCAAATTCGTCTGCTCGAGATACTATGTGGATAATAATTTACATAATTAGATGTAGATATAGAACAATAGACCGATAAATATAGTTGATTTTTTTGTTTTTAGGTGCTGACTTTGGTGAAAACATGCGAACCTGTTAAAGATATGAGGATATGCAGGTTACCACGAGACTGGTCTCTGTTGGCCTTGCAAAATGTACGGACTGGAAAATCGCATTACTTAGTGATCTGCCATTGCCCAGAAACAAGTATACTAGGTAAAAGTATTTTGTGCTAATATATATTGTAATTTTATGTTTTCCTGAGAGTATTACTATAAACAACCCATTGTAATGGTTGATTGTTGCAAAATATCATGATCGCTCTTTACGTAGAATTTTTTTGTGATAGTTATGTAAACGTTTTTATTCATTATTTTTTCACGCCATAATATGCTCTTAGTTTAACACATAGTCAATAAATTTTTTGTCGCAGAGGGTCCAACTACCCATGATCAACCTACCTACGCCAGCGTTCCTGGTATCAAGGTATATGGCATGGTTTGTGTAAGCAAAGCAGATCTATTATTAGGAGAACTCAATAAAAGAAAAGCTAAATTTTTCAAGAATAATGAAACTAGTATGTCGAAAGGTAGGTAAATAAGATGATTAAATCTTCGTGGGTAATTTCATCCAATTCGAATGTACTAGATAGATTACTATGTGCTTTATTTTTTACTCCTTTTTTTTTTTTTTTTAGAAAACCAAAAACTGCCACCTTTTCCAATGCATAAAATTAAGCCTTTACTGAAGTATGTGCTGGATTGAAATATAAATGAAGACCATACCTGAACTACTTTGTAAAGAGAGAAATTATTTCATTGTTTATATACGTATTATGCGCTTAGCCTTATTAGATACTAGTAATTTATTATTGATTTATAATTAAGAAGGTTCCTCTCTTTTTTATTTATTTTTTTAAAAGCAATTATAAGAGTACTATTTTTTTACGAAAATTATTTTCTAATTAGTTATCTAATATCATCAAAAGCCCATGAATCCCAATAATCGATTTATTTGAACCCCCCCCCCCCCCTTCCCGTGCAAATAATAATGAGTCAAATTTACAATTAGACCTCAATCAGTACAGACCTGTTATTTGGTACAGCTACAGTGGTACACTGGGGCGGGCTCAGTAATTTGGAGGCCCCGTGCTAACTTGATTAAATTTCCTAATTCCTCTCCTATTTTTTATATGATCCCGAAAAAACTTATTTTTTACTTTATTGCTTCATTATTTCATATTTTTAGTGAAGGTGCTTAAAAATTTATAATTCACGTATGTACCATTTTTGAAAAAAGAGGAGAAATAATCGTTAAATGACAGAAAAATTTTAATTACTGATAAAAATTACACGATATAAATTCTTCCATAAACATCTACTCGTAATTTCATTTGAAAACATTTGATAAATAGACGTTTTATGTATTTTTACACGAGCAAATCTGTTGTCTTTCTCTACAAAATCGTACCACGATACATCAGTTTTCGATAATTTTCAAGTAACGATTTTTTTCACATTGTAGGTCAATTTTTACATATTTTTCAACGTTATTGCGTGATTTTTCATTAATTTTCTGTGTTTTTTTTTAAGAATTTCTGTCAATTTTTTCACGCAGTTATCAATGATTTTTTACCCGAATTGCGATGATTTTTAAAGATTTTTATTCGCATTTGTGTCAAATTTTCTTTTGTTTATTAACATTTTTCATGATTTTTGATCAATTTTCTGTACTTTTTACTCAAGCTCGTTAAATTTTTATCCAATTTTTGATGATTTTTAACGATTTTTTTTTTTATGTTTTAGATCAATTTTCACATATTTTTCATCATTTGTAAGCATTTTTTTCAATTTTTTACACAATTTTCCATGATTTTTCACGGTTTTTATCATATTTTAGGTCAATTTTTATCTATTTTTCGACATTTTTTCCTATTTTTTGATGAAGTTTAATTTTTTTTAAATTTTAGGAGTATTTTCATCTACTTTTCAGCATTTTTTGATCAATTTTCCGCATCTTTTGAAGCATTTGTGTTAATTTTTCATCCCATTTTCGATGATTTTCAATGATTTTTTACGGAAAATTGATTAAAAAGCACGAAAAAATGTTGAAAAATACGTAAAAACTGACCAAAAATTGTTAAAAAAAACACTGAAATTGATTAATATTTTGACAAAAATTGGTAAAAAGTGCAGAAAAATGATCAACAATTACGAAAAAATATTGAAAAATAGGTGATAGTTGACCAAAAATTTGTTGAAAATCATTGCAAAATGAGTAATAATTCGATGAAAAAGGGTAAAAATTGCAGAAAATTAATCAATAATCAAGAAAAAATGTTGAAAAACAAGTAAAAAATGAGCTAAAATACGATAAAAATCATTTAAAATAATTTAAAATAATTGAAAATAGGGTAAAAAGAAGAGGAGATGCGTAAGAAATGCAGAAGACTGATCAAATATCACGAAATGATGTTGAAGAATGAGTGAAAATTGAGTTAAAATATGAAAAAAAAATCGTAAATTGATCAAAAATCATGAAAAAAAGTTTTTAAAGTAAGTGAAAATAGGCTTAAAATAAGAAATAATCTTCAAACATTATCAAAATTCGATGAAAAATCTTGAAAAAATGTTGAAAAGTGTGCATACCTAAAATATGATAAAAATCGTTAAAAATCATTGAAAATTGGGCAAAATTTTGAAAAAATTGTGCAAAAATTGCAGAAAATTGATCAAAAATTACGAAAAAGTATTGAAAACTAGCCAACAATTTACCAAAAAGACGTTAAAAATCATTGAACATTGGGTGAAAATTTGACGAAAATGGGTAAAAACTGTATAAAATTGATCATATTACACGAAATAATGTTGAAAAATGTGTAAAAGTTGAGCCAAAACATGAAAAAAAATCAATAAAGATCATCAAAAATTGTGTAAAAAATGAATAAAATTTATTAAAATTCATAAAAAAATGTTTGAAAAGTACATGTGTGAAAATTGATATTTCTATCAACTTTTTACTCAATTTCTTGTGATTTTCAACGATTTTTTTCATACTTTTGATCAATTTTCACCGAATGATTTTATAGTATCCATTTTTTCTTGAATTTTTAATGAATTTTTTGCATTTTTTTATCATTTTGGTCAATGCAATAATTTTAAACAATTTTTTTTGATACTTCTGGTCAATTTTCTGTAATTTTTCATAATTTTTTATCAATTTTGTGCATTTTTACAAATTTCTGTCAATTTTTATCCAATTTTTGAAGATTTTTAACGATCTTTTTTAATATTTTAATTCAATTTTCAAGTATTTTATCACTTTCTTTCGTGATTTTCCATCAATTTCATGCATTTTGCACATTTCTTTTTCAATGTTTTCCCAATTTCCTATGATTTTTGATTATTTTTGATCAATTTTTTGCTTTTTTGTTAAATACTCATAAATTTCGATTGTTTAAGAAACTTTTTTGTCATATTTTTACCTAATTTTCAAGTATTTTTCAACTCTTTTTTATGATTTTTGATCAATTTCCTAAATTTTTTACCTTTATCTATACTTTTTTCCCCAATTTCCTACGATTTTTAACAATTTTTAGTCAATTTTCATTCTTTTTCAACCTTATTTCATGATTTTTGATCAATTTTATGCATTTTTTTTGTTATATATTTCTGTCGATTTTTCATCCAATTTTTTATTATTTTTCACTAACATTTTAATGATTTCTAACGATTTTTTTATATTTTTGTTCAATTTCAACTCATTTTTCAACATTATTTCGTGAGACTCGTTAATAACTCAGTCTCAGGCCTCTGTTCAGCGAACTGCATCTCGCAGTTAACGAAATGCAGAAATGAATACAAAGATGCCGATGAAACTTTAGGGATTACGAAGATTTCGAAACAATGTCCACTCCAAATATGACCTGGAGAGAAATGAGCTTTTAATACACGACGACATATTGGATTCTGAAAATCCCAAGGCAGAAATCAAAATGGAAGAAGCGCTTGTAGATTGAGTAATGAGTTTAAAAGTAGATAATCATCACTCAACATCTAAAAATTTGAAACACTTACACTTCATCACTGTTGAAGAAAAAAATAAAGAGGATAAAATGTGAGACCGTATTTCATTCATTGAAACCGACGGATTAAACTATCCCAGGTTCGAAGTTCAAATAAAAATGAAATTATTACACGTATTCACACCAAAAATTATTGTTTTTGGTAAAAGTTCACAATTTCGCTTCTTTTAGGGATCTTTTAAAAATCTCACTTTTTGCATTTTTTCACAATTCTCTGGAAAACTATGTGGGAAATTTTTTTTGAGAAATTCTCTTCTAAAATTTACGTTGTACGTCAATTTTAAATGATTAAATACAATACTTCAGTGTTTCTTCCATTGATGATTTTTCAAGGATGCTTAAAGAATGTTTTTTTCGTATTTTTTCAAGAATTTTTTTGAATCATTAAAAAATTTTAAATGAGCTAAGTACACTTACCTTTGTTTATTGAAGGTCAGTTTTCATGGCTTGTACCCCTTTTAGAGGTTTTCAAGGTATTCAAACGTACAAAAAGTTTAAAAAAAAGGACAGAAAAAACAATAAAAATTTATTAATAATAGTATATTTCTTTTGATAAAATTATTTACAAAAATGCATTTATTTAATTTTTAACTAGAAAGACATAAAAATAGTCATTTTTGAGTACCCCTGAAACAAAAGATTGAAATATTGCACTTAATAATCTGAAATGGACGCACTACATCCGATTCAGGAGCGCATTTCTAATAAAAAACCCTCCATAGTTTTTCAGAAAATGGTGAAAAAATGTGAAGCGACATTTTTTGAGAATCACTGATAATATGGGGAAATGGCGAAAATTTGGTAACATTGATAATTTTAGGTATGAAAATGTGTAAAATAAATCCATATTAGGTTAATAAGTACAATATTTCCATTTTAAATTTCAGGGGTACTCAAAAATGACCATTTTTATGTTTTTCTAGTTAAAAATTTAATAAATGCATTTCTGTAAATAGTTTTATCAAAAGGAACATATTATTTCGTCTATTTTAGACATAAAAAAACAATTTTTTATTGTTTTTTTCTTTTCTTTTTCTTTTGAACCATTTGTACTGTATTTTTGTACGTTTGAATACCTTGAAAACCTCTGAAAGGGGTACAAGCCATGAAAACTGACCTTCAATGAACAAGGGTAAGTGTACTTGGCTCATTTAAAATTTTTTGATGATTCAAAACAATTCTTGAAAAAAATACGAAAAAAACATTCTTAGAAAAGCTGAAATTTTTAGCACGTCATTTTGAAGTCATTTCGCAACTATTGTGACCACGATGTTTGCACATTTCCAAAAAAACAAAATCAAAATTCGACTCACCCTAGCGCCTAGTTGTTCATCTGTGCGTATAAAAATCGAAAAAATCTCACAACGGTGTTGTTTTTTTTTCCACGAACTATCTACTTGCAAGCACGTTGAAGTGTCGCGATTATGCAGACTTGGTTGCCAGACGATTAATCGATTTTTGATCATTAGAAATATGTTCCAATTTGTATATTTAAAGGGTAACTCATTCCATCAAAAGGGCAGAGTTTAATGTACTGTACCTATACCTACCGCTTTGAACGTTTGAAGTTCTACTGGTACATTTTAAGTAGCGTTAGAATCTCGCCACAAATCAGAGGTAAACCGCTGCTTCCGTTCTGTTACCACAGAGAAGCAATTTCTGAAATTTAAAATCATAATTAGCTCGCTGCATCTAGGTAGTAGATAGATACGCGCGGTGTAGGTTGTACTGCATACGTATCAAAATCAATGACAGGTTATATTGAAAAATAAATGAATGAAAATACATTTCTCATTCAATCTTTTGTATGCTGCCTGGTACCTCTACCTTACCTATATCTACTGCTACGAATATTATGGAAGCAGTTTAATTACGAATAGGTATATAAAAGTGTACCTTACCTATACACTCATATACATTTGAGCACGTCGATGTACGAGTAGTCGAGTATACAGACAAAAATTCAACGGAAATGGTTATGTATTTTACAAAAATACTTAGGTACCTAATTTATCATTCCTTTTATTTTTAATTTTTTTTTTTTCATTTTTATATCACAAAAGTATAAATTGAAAAACCCATGATCAAATTTGAATCGTTAAGACACGTTATGTGCATGTGTATGAGCATCGATCATGGGCAGGAGCCACCTGTATATGATTAAAGTAGGAAGGAGGAACACGATCTTATTTTCCATAAAGGAAAAAAGCATTCACGTGGTTAAAAAATATTTTTTTTGTATATTTTCCAACTCATAAAATTTTAATTTAAAAAAAATGGATAGATATACATTAAAGGGGGAGGGGGGATCGAAAAGAAAACAAACCTTGCATTTTGACCAAACTCACGTAGGTGGTTGACTTCGAGTTGAAAACCACCGTACAAAATTTTGTGAGCCTAGCTCAAAAGGAGGTGGAGCTTATAAGTCCTCAAAGTAAGATTATTTTCGAAAGAAACGCGGTTTTTCGTCATCGTCATTTTCATTCCTAAAAGTGTTGTAGGGCCTCGGTCAAAGAGTTGAAAAAGTACACTTTGAGTTTCCACATCTTCTGGGTGTCCCATTGCATATCCTCCCCCTCCTCCTACTCCTCATGAATAATCATGAAATAGCGTGTGGAATATCGATTCCATCGATGTGCAGCGAGGAGCGGGGGTCGGATTAAGAAAATAAGATGATATTTGATTTCTGCGATGTCAAATTAGTTGGAATCGATATACTATACGCCAAATGCAGCGCTATTTCGATGTTTTTTCGTGATTCTTATAGGAAGGGGGTGCTCTTTTTTTGAATTTTGACCATATTAAGGGAGGCTAAAAAAGTTATTTGGAGGCGTAGAATCGAAAAAATAAGCCGATATTGGAATGCTCTGTCTTCGAATCGGTAAAAATCGATATGTCATTCCACTTTTTCTATTTTTTTGAATTTTTATCAAAATTAATGGGGACGCCTTTCCCCCATTTCTAATGATGTTGAAATCTCATTATAAAAAATGATTGTTTAAAACGAACATGAGAAATTCAACTTTAATACTTCGTGCTCATCATGAAAAAAAGTTCAACTTTCATCTCAAGAGTTGAATTTGAAATGTTTAAAATTTTGCTTACCAAGTTTGAATCAGTTTTCAATTCCCGACAAAACCCTAAGTGCAAACATTTCCGAAATATAAGCTTTCAAAGTTGAGCTTTTTTGATAGAAAATCTCAATTGTTAGGAAATTACAAGCCTCTCCCCCTTCCATTCTCTGGAAATTCAGTCAAAAATTGCAAGAACCTCTCGACATGTTGGAGAGTGAAGACCAAAATGTTGTATCCTTTACAGGACTAGTGAAGGACTAGTAAAAAAAAAAATGTAGAGCAAAATCGATTGACTCGAGGTCAAATTTAGGTCATTTTGACGTCATCAAATGAGTCTATAAAAATTCCAAATTTCTCAAAATTTCCCCGCTTTGGTCAGTTTTACAAGTTGACAAGATTGAGTTGCAGAGCTGGAATTTTTTTCTCGTCGTTTTAAGATCATCTCGTAACCGTTGTAACTTCTACATTTGCAGATTTCCTAAAAGAAGCAAAATTTGGTCTACCATAGTCATACACACCTTCGAAAAAATTTTAAAAATCAACGTACGTATTTGTATTTCAAATTGTCAAAAAAATTTCAAATACATACGAAATGTATATTGGGTCAATTAAGAGAGGATATATGGACGGTTTCAACCCGTTTAACTTTTACAATAGGCTGCCCCAACCCCTATATCACCTTCAAATTGAGCTATGAAGTTGAAATTTGGTACGTAGATTTAGTATAAATCCTGGATGCGCCTTTTCAACCTTATTGCACCCCCTCCAAACCCCGAAAAAGTTTTTTTTGTCGGGTTTTCTTATTTTTTGAATTTTTCCTCGTATATCTCCCCCTCTCCCCCCAATTAGGCCAGGAAGTTGAAATTTTGTATAAAGATTTATTAAAGGTCCTTATTATGTATTTTAAAAGCCTCGAATTTTTATCCTGATTGTATCGCCTTATACCTCTAGAAATATTATTTTTTGGTTGGTTTTTCTTATTTTTTGAGTTTGTTCCTCGTATATCTCCTCCCCAAATTAGACTAGGAAGTTGAAATTTTGGATGTGAATTCAGTATATGTCTTGTGTGTCTTCAGGTCTGTGTTAGAGAATCAACAGTTCACCTCATGCTTAATTAAAATTTTTGTTTTGTTGAAGTATGCAAAAAAAAAAAATTAAAGATGCATCAAATTTCAAGATTCTGTATAGAATTTGAAAATATGAAAACATGGATTAGCCCGGGAATCGTTGAATCAATAAAAAAAAATGTTAAGTCGTACTATAGGCTAGAATATAAGGTACATAAATGTTAATGTATACACTACATACATATCTACCAACACGGTAATTTATTCCTCTATGTACAGTGTACGTTATAACTTTCTTCATAATAAAATCTTCCAGACGGCGTATCGTTAGAGAATACCTTAATGTGTTCTGATTATTTATCAGATCAGCAACTTTTTTTAATACTATCAAAATAATTCGTTAATGATGTTAATTAAATTTTAATTTATAACTGTACCCAGTGCAAATAAGAAAAAGTATACGAACGCGTATGTAGTACGATGGTCGGATATTCTAATTTTGCATTTGTTTTTCTTTAAAAAATTAAAAAAAAGTAGGAAAAAATAATGGCGGATTCACATTCGTATCAATTTATGTACCTCGCATGATACATACGTAAACGTTTTGCGCATATAATGTGTAGAAAGGAAACTGCCAATCACGTTCGCCTATTTTAAGAGTAATGTGGGTACTTGTAACGTATAATTGACGAAATGAAGTATTACGTACATCTACAATACAACGTACCAGTGGGTTGGTATATTTTATGTAGGTAGCTACTACCTAGGTACCTACCTAGCAATCTCCCATTCTGAAACATAGATTTCCTTGGTACTGCGACCAACGTTTGACGTATTGTGGTGGTATACCACAAATTAGATTTATTTTTTTTTTTGAATCTTTTCAAGTTTTAAAACGTAAGCAATTATAGCATTGCTCTTAAGTAAGAAATAATAATTATCTCTAATTATAGTCGCATAGATTGCGCAGTACATTTTCCACTTCTAGAAAGTGCTGTCTTTGGTATCTGTGTGCATTATGTACGTACAATATATAGCACGATATCAAAGAGTATTACCCCATTCCTCCCTTCTGCCACAAAAAATACAGGGCTAAAATTGACTAAAATAGAGGGTTTTTTCCCTTGGTATGTTGGATTCTATTGCTTTGAATTTCCGAAATAAATTCTCGAAATCTCGAATATCATATTCTTAAAGCCATTAGAGTACATAATAAGTTACTAGATTGTAAAAAAAATACTTGCATTTTTCACCACACGAAATAATCAGTTTATCAGCTCTACCTTATTTAGGAATATTGTCATTGGATTCAAACGATGTATACCTTTCATCAAAGAAAAAGTCACAAATAAGGTAGAGCTGATAAACTAACTATTTCGTGAAGCGATAGAAAAAACAATAAACATGCATCGCTATTATATTTTTAGCTCAAAAATTAGGCTGTATTTTATCACCTAAGTAACTTTTGGTGGTCTTGTGAAGGAATCTCCGTCCTAGAGACTCTAACTCTTCACGAAAATGACCAGAGGGAGGAGTATTCTTTTAATTTTTATACAACGGTGATTTCTTTGTCAAATAGCTCAAACTTGAAGGTTCATATTTTGAGAATGGTTTGACTCAAGATGAGTTCATTCTTGCGATTTTGTAGGAAATCCAAAGGTAATTCAGAATTAAGAATATAATTTTTGAAAGTTCCAAGTTGAACTTTTATGATGACAGCTTAACTTTACAGGAGCATAAAAGTTTTAATACTTCGATTTAAAAAAAAAGCATCGTGGCGATACTTTTTCAGCCTGATTTTCATGACATATTGCGATGCTTTTTTCCCAATCAGCATTAAGGATAGGAAGGGTTCAATGCGGCTAAAAAGTCAAAACCCCCAAAAGGCGCATCTAGGGTACCTTACCGATTGTACATACCTAATTTAAACTTCTTAACCAAATTTAGAGGAGGGTAATGCGATGAACAAACATTAGAAATTGGAAAAAACCACCAAAAACCACAAATTCAAGACTCTGTGAGGGGTGCAATGTGGCTGAAAAGTCGAGCCCCTCAACAGGCATATAAATGCACGTATCTAATTTCAATCTTCCAGCTCAATTTGAAGGGGAGTTATGCGAGGAACAAGCTCAAAAAATAAGAAAAAAATAACCAAAAAACCACATATGTGGGGGCTGTGAAACGGTAAAATGAAGTTGAAAAGTCTACTGAATGTGCAAACCAAATTTCAACTTCCTAGCTCATTTTGGTGAGATGATAGGGGAGGAATAGCCCTTTTTCAGAGTCAAAAAGGGAAAAACCCTCATATCTCCTCTCCTAATTGACCTAGGAGGTTAATTTTTGGATATGTTTTACAACTTCAGATTTTCTATCGATCGACTTAAAAAGGAACAATTTTTGTCTTCTTGGCCCTTCACTACCTCCTCCCCCAAAATTAGGAAAAACTGAATTTTGATCCAAGGTCATCCCCATTCATATATATCTAATTTACTACCAAATTGAGCCGATTCACCGAATTGGAGCGATTTTGATCAGTATCGAGCAGGGGAAATAATTTTAATGTTCGGGGAAAAAAATAAATAAATAAAAATAAATATCTGGCATGGCCAAAAATTGTCTTAATAGCCTTTGAGGACCTCAAAACGGATTCGGTTGGTATTTACTCCTCCCCCCCCCCCGGGGCCGTTGGTCGATACACTATAATAGGCTGGTTGTCTTAATAGCCTTTGAGGACCTCAAAACGGATTCGGTTGGTATTTACTCCCCCCCCCCCCCGGGGCCGTTGGTCGATACACTATAATAGGCTGGTTTTCATTGACAATATGACTTGGAAAATCAGGCTAAAAACTGAAAAAATTGTCATTCGGATATCTTTTGGCATTCGTTTCAACCGAATTATTTTCAGAAAGAGATTTCAACATTCTTAGGGGGGTAGAGCGGTCCTCAATTTTGATTGAAATTCAACAAAAAACTTAAAAACATGAAGCGACATATTGAATATTACTAATTCGAGTACGCTGAGTTTGAATATCAGGTTATTTTTTTAAATAAACCCCTCTAAAAGTCCCTACTAGTCCCTCAATATGGTCAAAATTTAAAAAAAAAAAAACGGAAAAAAATTAATTCATGCATGAATTTTTACTAATTTGAGACCATTGAGTTTGAGCACTTGCTAACTTTTTTTCGCCCCCAATCATAAGAAAATATTGAAACAGCGAGTGACATATCTATTCGAACTAATTCGACACTGCTGAGATTAAGTATCAAAATATTATTAATTTGACTTTTCTAAAAATTTTTGGGAATTTGCGATGGGAGATGCCACTCTCATTGATATATGAGGTTGGTACTTGGTATACAGACACAATGTACGTTCATAAAGTCACGATAGCAATGTCTTTTGTTTTCTTTTATCATGACAATATTTCAACCTCATAACTAATGCAATAGGGTTCTCGAAGAGTGGATTTTTTGTAAGCTTTTGTGAATTCGAATGCCTCTACAGACACCTCCCTCTATCGCGTGTTTTTTAATCGGATTTTCTCGTTGAGAAAAGAAAGTTTATATGGTCACTTCTAGGGGGGGGGGGGATATGGGTGATACGGCGTATCTTTTGTTTCACGTTTTCCGAAATCCAGGAATCACGGTAGAAGGACGAATGGCCGCTCAAAAGACGCGTCTTGGAATGATAAAACAATAAGCGATAATTAATTAAAATACTATATTTTCGTTAGTGTAAATTGGCGGTTTTTCATCAATACTTATTTAATATTTCAAAAAATCGTCTCCATCGCATTGATCTGCATTCCAAGACGCGTTTTCTGAGCGGTCATTTGTCCGTCTACGCGTGCTTCGTAGAATTCGCAAAATGTGGAACAAGGAACAAGAATGATTTTCAGGGCAAAAATACCGTAACCTATCAGTGGTGATAATTTTTCTCGATCTATTGACAACCGTTTATTGTTGCATCAACCCAAAGGCATAAAGAAAAACCTCGCATTTCTGACATAAAATTTGATTCGATGATGATATAATATACTACTGGGTGTAGTTTAGAGATAGAATATGCGTTATCATCAAATCATTGAAAAAACTAAGCCATCAGTAGCGTAATACGAGGTATTTACAACCTAATCTTGTAATCATCTTTCGAATAAATAATTTGCGCTGGATTGCTTGTTCGTTTGCATAATGAGATGTTTTCTCCGTATCGTGTTTCGCAATTAGATATTTATTTCGTTTGTTTATATTCTGACGAAATCGCTGTCGCTACATCAATATTAAACCACATTGATTGGTGGGCCAAAAAAAAAAAAAAAAAATGCCATAACGTGTTAATCTGCTATCAATGCAGAGTATATTGGTTCATCGAGTATTTTGGCAAATTCTGTCTGTGTAAAATGTTCACAAAATGGTATAATTCGCTTACATTTGTTGGTGCAAAATTTCAACGCTGCTGCTCGATTATTGCTGTACGATAGTTTCGATATTTTTGTCGTCTATATTTTAACGATGACCGGAAAGCGTGTCCGGTAATTACTGCCACAAGACCCATACCCATATAACTTGCATTGTACTCAATTACAGTGTGTTAGGGTAAAAAAGCGGTACCGGAGGAGTTTCCGCGATTGAGTTTTTTAGCTTATGTAGCAGCAGCAGCAAGAAAAGAGCGGAAAACAGTAGACACGAGACAGATATTCTCTTTTGTAAATGAAGGTAGATTATACGCGGAGGATCGAAATTTTCATTAATTTTCATCGTCGTTATGTACGGCTAGATAGGCAGATGGGTGAGTAGTGGTATCTACGAATGTTGAAGAGTGATGCCAGCACGCAACACTTATAACAGGTGGTAATAGGGTTTAAAATAGTAGCGCGCATCGTCGCGAAGGAGTTGGTAACAGAGGTACCTACCTTTATGCAAGAGTACATGAAAGAGTGGACGAAAAGTTTACGGGTGGTTGATTTACATAAAAAGGGAAATACGGGTCGCTGAACAAACGAAAGACGAAAGACAGCGGCGCACGCCAGCAGTGCTGGCGGCGAACGTAGCATCTTATTGTGTTTTATTAGGTTTGCCGAAGCTCCTCTTCTTTATCAGGTTTATATATCTGTACTCGCTCGCGACCGTCTTGCGCCAAGTAAGAAATAATAAGAAAAACCAGCGTTACCGCCTACCGACATTTTTAGTAATTATTATTTCAGCTATAGTAGCGATTAACGCAATAATGTTTTGCACGCTTCGTGAACTCCAACTCCACCACAAAAACACAGAGAGTAGGTATACCGAGAATGCGCGATGCCATGTACCCCCTCCCCTCCCCCCTTCCCCACTACCAGTTCACTATACCATATATCCATATAAGGTAGGCATATTACCATTTCGCCTACTTCAAACTCTTGTAATTGGGAAAAAAGTATACTTAATGTGTACCTTTCCAGGGAGTTATGCCCATTCGTGTAGGTATTTACTTAATTCATTCTACTCAACACGTGCCAAATTTAAAACGCATACACGAATTTGCTTGGGAAATTCATCGCCCAGCAGCAATTGTAGTCTTGGATTGAGGAGAGTGCGACCCACAATGGTGATTAATTTCTAATTCAAAGTTAATTTTCAAAAAATTAGCGTGTTTTCCGTTTTTTTTTTTTGCTCATATTAGGTATAGACTCCATCATGCCAAACATGATATCAAAAATTGGTGCTTTATTTTTCCCTTTGACGTATCATTTTAGTGAACGAGCAATGGAACTTTAACGACCGAGAAATTATATCAACGACTGAATCGTAGATTCCATACAGTAAAAGGTTTACCGCAACAACAAAAGTTTTCGAAAAATGAAAGAATTCGTTGAACGACAAATAAAAAAAAATTCACAACATGTTGGATACTAAAAAAACTAAAGTTGAGTAATCAAAATTTGGAATAGTGTTGTTGCTTATTGTAGAAGAAAAGCTTTTGTGACCTTCGACGATCAATCCTCCTTCCGCTTTTGATATAATGGAAAACATTTCGCGGTTGCTAATGGGATCCACTAATTTTAGGCTAATTTGCATGCCAAGTGCATGTATGCAAACGAAGTATTTCAAAAAGTAGGGGAAACCGCATTCGCTTTGCAAAGTTTTTTATAGCCCGATTTTCTACGTCATATTGCCAATGAAAACCAGGATATTACAGTCTATCGACCAATGGCGGACGAGGGGGAGGATATCAACAAGATCCGTTTTGAGGTCCTAGAAGATCATTAAGACAATCTTTTGCCCATGCCAGATATTTATGTTTATTTTTTTATTTTGCCGAACATTAAAGTTATTTACTCCGCTCGATACCAACCAAAATCCCTCCAATTCGGTCAATCAGCTTGGTTTGGCGGCAGATTAGATATACATGAGTGGGGATGACCTTGGGTCAAAATTCAGTCATGTCGCGATTTGAGGGAGGAGGTGCTGAGGGGTCAGAAATGCAAAAGTTTGACATTTTAAAACCAATTGATGGAGAATTAAAACTTGTATAACATATCCAAAAATCAACCTCCCAAGTCAATTAGGAGATGAGATATGGAGGCTTCCCCCTTTTTGACGTTAAAAAAAAAACTGTTCCTCCACTATCTTCCCACCAAATTGAGCTAGGAAGCTGAAATTTGCTATGTACATTTAGTTGGGGCTGTAGATGTGTCTTTTGAGGATTCCGACTTTTTAGCTCCATTGCACCCCCTCGCAGCCCCAAAAAAGTGATTTTTTGATAGGTTTGTTTCTCACATAATTCCTCTCCAAATTGAGTTAGCAACTTGAAATTAGGTTTGTACCTTTAGTGGAGGTCTTATGCATGGATTTTCGGAGGTCTCAACTTTTCAGTCCCATTTCACCCCTTCACAGCTCCAAATATATGGTTTTTTCTTATTTTTTGAGTTTGTTCACCGCAGAACTACCCTCCAAATTGAGTCAGGACTTTAAAATTAGATATGTGCATTTAGTAGGGACCCTGGATCGTTTTATAGGAAATAGCAATCAAACGAAGATGTTTACGGCCGAAAAATATCATGAAAGTATGTTCCTTCTATTATTTTTTATTATTAGTTAAATTAAGGACTTGTCTGACTCCCATTCTGAATCATTTCTATAAAATCTACGAATTATATGCTTTTTGGGGGATTCGACTTTTTAGCTGCATTACACCCCCTCATAGCCCTGAATATATGTATTTTTGGTCGATTTTTCCAATTTTTAGAGTTTGTTCCACGTATAACTCCACTCCAAATGGGACTAGGAAGTTAAAATTAGCTATGTTCTGTTTCTAGGGACCCTAGATGTGGCTTTTGAGGGGTTTCAACGTTTTATCCCCATTGAACCCTTCCTACCAGCAATGCTGATTAGGTTCACATCCCTTTCGTAAACAGTAGTCCACTGCACGAATGGAATAGACCAAATCTTTGCGGAATGGAAACAGTTGGGCAATCTGAGATCTTGTACCTAGTTAAAAATGCAGAAAATTGATCAGAAATAACAAAAAAATGTTGAAAAATGTGCGGAAATTGACCTACACTTGATATGAAAAAAAATCGTTAAAAGCCATCGAAAAATGGGTGAAAAATTGGCAAAAATTTCAAAAAAATGCAAAACATTGGCCAAAATCATGAAAAAACGTTGAAAAATATTTGAAAATTGATCCATAATAAGAAAAAAAATCACAAAAAATCAATAATATAAGGTATAAAATTGACAAAAATGCGTAAAAACGCAGAATATCGGTCAAAGATATTGGGAAAAAAAGTAAAAATTGACCTAAAATATGAAAATAATCGTTAAAAATCGTGGAAAATTTATCTAAAATCACGAAAAATTGCTGAAAATTGATGTAAAATATGGAAAAAATCGTTAAAAATCATCAGAAATTGGTAAAAAATTGACCAAAATACGTAAAAAGTGCCTAAAATTGACCAAAAATAATTGAAAACAATGGAAAATGGGGTAAAAATTTGACAAAGATGGCAAGTTTTTTATGATTTTTCAGCATTTTCCGATGAACTTTACCGGCTTTTTTTCATATTTCAGGTAACTTTTCACGTTTTTTCGATATTTTTCGTAATTTTTTATCAATTTCGGGCAATTTGGAGCTATTTTTATCAAATTTTTACTCATTTTTCAATGATTTTTAACGATTTTTGGTCAATTTTCACCTAATTTTGTCAATTTTTCATACTATTTCGAAGATTTTTTCCATATTTTCGGTGGATTGTCGCATCTTTTTGAACATTTTTTCATGTTCTTTGATCAATTTTTTGGAGTTTTAACCCATTTTTTATTTAAATTTTAATCTAGTTTTTGATGATTGTTAACAATCTTTGGTCAATTCTCTTTTATTTCTGTTGATTTATTTTCCAATTTCCACCTGATTTTCAACATTTTTTTGTGATTTTTGATAAATTATCGATAATTTTCAACGATTAAATGTAGTATAATTTAAGCATGTGTATTCAGGGCTGGTGGAACTGAAAAGTTTTATCAAAACTAATGGCATCAACGAAACCCTGATGGACAGTATTTCAAAATATATACAAACATGTTTTCATCATGGGCACTGAAACACCAGGATGGAAATCTCCTGCTCTGTAGATAAAGTGATTACGGTTTAGAGTTCTGCTTGTTTTTCCCTGCACTGCCGTTTCTCTAGATTGAAATCAGAAAGAATTTACATTCGAGATGTTGGCCAATCAGAATTGTAAACAAGTTGAACAGGAATTAGCGAACGGTGTTTCGAACGGACAAGTCTCGAGTACTCTGAATAAAAAATTTCAGTAATTCTCCTTACCGCTGAATTCGCTGATTTCCATCTTGGTGCTTCTATAGTTTTCAGTGTAACTTCTTTTCAAGCACACGTTTTCTTTTATTTTACCAGATTACACCACTTTTTTTTACTATTTTAATTACAATACACCATCATTTCATATTCAATAATCTCTTATTTCAGCGCGGTCATATTTATGAAATGTGTTGTTTTTTATAATAAGTTGTCATGTTTCTCGCAGCATCATATGTAATTTTTGTAGCATCCCACTCTTGAGATGTCATGTTTTTGAAACCTCACGTTTTACATATTAGCACATTTCTACGATGTCACATCACGTTTTTACAACGTCGTGTTTATATGGTGTCACGTAACGTTTCTTATAGAATTATGCTTATGCGGGTGTCTTGTCATATTTCTGACAAGTGTCACCTTCTACATTATCACGTGCTCATACAACGTCACGTCAACGCATCATCACGTTCCTACATTACAATTAATCTATTCACGATAGTTTTAATTAATTACCATAATTAATCTATTCGCAATAATTAACAATTCTGCTAATAAAGCTTTTTTCGTTTATCTGGGCGACATTATACCAAAAATATACGCCATTCACAATAATTCACAAATCGGCTAATTCTAATTAATTACACTAATAATTTACGATGATTAACTCACCTCTGGCGTCATCCATGTATGGTTTCAATTAACTACCTTAATTAACTTATTGATGGTAATTAATAATGCTACTTATTCTAATTAATCGCAAATCGCACTAATTAACCCATTCAGAATAATTAACAATTTTGATTTTGATCGCCACTCATCTGCTTCATTCATAACTAAACTATTAATTTGAGTAAAATAATCGCAGCGGCTAATTTAATAGCAATACGCACACTTATGCATAGTAATTTTTGTTAACAGGTGTACTTTTTATCAACAGGTATACTTGCCCAGTTGCACTTTGAAAGTGATACAATAAATCGTTTCAGTAAATCTTCGCAATGGTCAATTTTCAAGTTTAATTTTTCGATTAATGCTGCACCAATTAAATCGCGGTTTGTTCCATTCACAATTGCGATTTTTCGCGCATCATTTGCAGTATTTACATAACTTTTTACGTAACGTAAGACCCAGAAACTTGAAGCACAAAAGTGGCCTCATTTATTTAAGAATTACAATACAAAATAGCGTTATTTCATTACCTTTTCGCTTATTTTTTAGATTTAAAAAAGTCACCCCCCCCCCCCCACAAAGATTTGCATCCCAAAACGCGCCTTTGTACGTGCACCATGGCCTATTAAAAATCGTTAACAAGCAAACGCAGCACATCTCTCAAGGTGACTACACAACCCTTCTGTTCTCTACGAGAAAATTCGATTGAAAAATCGTTAAAAATCATCGAAAATTGGATAAAAAATAATTCAAACTCGATTAAAAGTGCAGAAAAATGATCAAAAGTCATGAAAAGTTTTTGAAAAAATGGATGAAAATTGATCCGAAATGTGGAAAAAATCGTAAAAAATCATTGGAAGTTGGGTAAAAAATTAACAAAAATGATACAAAAATTCAAAAAATTTATTACAAATTTTTGAAAAGGTTGAAAACCAGATAAGAATTAACCGAAAATCTGAAAAAAGTTTTTAAAAATCGTCGAAAATTGAGGGAAAAATTGATAAATCACGGGGTAGGGATGAAAAATGAATAAAAATTGTTCAAAAATCGTTAAAAATTATTGAAAATTGGTCAAAAATCACGAAACTATACGAAAAAATAGGTAAAAATTGATCTAAAATCTAAAAAAAATCATCAAAAATTAATAATAAATTGTTAAAATTATTGAAAATTGGGTAAAAAATGCGAAAAATAGATCAAAAATCACGAGAAAATGTTGAAAAAAAAGTGAAAACTGACTTAAGACACGATAAAAACGTTATAGGCCGTTGAAAATTGCGTACAAAATTGACAAAAATGCGTAAAAATGTAGAAAAGTTTATCAATAGTTACAAAAACCTTCGTTGAGAATTTTTGAAAATTTATCAAAAATTACGAACATATATGGAAAAATATGTAAAAACTGACCTAAAATCTAAAAAAAAAAGAATCATTAAAAATCATCGAAAATTGATAAAAAATTGTTGAAATGATTGTAAGTTGGGTAAAAAGTGCTGAAAATAGATCAGAAATCACGAGAAAATGTTGAAAAGCAAGTGAAAACTGACCTAAAACATGAAAAACACGTTATAAATCATTTAAATTGTAAAAAAATGAATTAAAAATTACAAAAAACGCTGAATTTTTAGCCCATTTTTTAAAAATAATTTTCAAAAATTTTCAAGATTATCGTTCATATTTTATTCATTTTTCAATCTTACTTCGTAATTTTGATAAATTATTTACCTTTTTTAATAAATTTTTGATAATTTTTCACTGTATTGTTAATGATTTTCTTCCCAAATCCCTTTATAGCAATTTTCCCGCATTATCTGTTTTTTAACATTTTTTTGTATTTTTGATCAATTTTCTGCATTTTTAGCACATTTTTCAATGATTTTTAATAATTTCTTTTTTTATTTTAGATTTGCTTTCGCTATTTTTCAACATTTTCGCGTGATATAATCAATTTTCTGAAATTTTTTCACATTTTTACCCAACTCAGGTTCATTTTAAACAATTTTTGATAAACTTGCAGTTATTTTTCAAATTTTTTCGTCATTTTCAATCAATTTTGATGTTTATTAATATGATTTTTGTTTAATTTTTAAGGATTTTTGACAATTTGTTTCATATTTTAGGTCAATTTTCACATTATTTCAACATTTTTATGATTTGTGACCAATTTTCTAAATAACCCTTTTTTTCGAATTTTACTCAAATTTTAATATTTTTCATGATCTATTTTATTCCAATTATCAACATTTTCTCATGATTTTCGATCAATTTTCGATGAATTTTAACGATTTTTTTTTTCGTATTTTAGGTGAATTTTACATATTTTTAAACCTTCTCCTTGTATAAGTATTTTATTCCCTATTTCATATTTTTTCTTATGTTTTCTCATGCATATTTTCGTTAGTTTTTCAGTATTCTTCATCATTTTTTTTTTGAAATTTTTAGTTTGACGTACTTTTTGTCATGTTTGTAAATTTTTTTTATTCCTGTTTCAACAATTTTTCTCATATTCCATGTAGATTTTTCGTATTTAAGCTTTTTCGTGAACTTAATAGGTAAGTTTTCTGTACTTTTATGCATTATTGCTTATTTTCATACTTGAGTAGTTTTTCACAATTTTTTCTCATATTTTTAATACATCTTTGTATTTCTCAGATGATTTTGCGCGAATTTTTAAAAATGTTTTGTGCTTTTCAGGTATTTTTGTCAAATATGGTTAGCCTTTGCATTGTCTCAGTTTGAAATTTAATAACGAGTTTGGTGACAAGCTGGTAAACGAAACGATAGATATCCATACAAGAATATCTGTTTGATTCTGGTCCCCTGTGGGAATTTTACTTTATCACTATTGCAGTTTTCAAAAATCAATAATTTATGATATACGCGATCTCTTTCTCAAGAGCTGGCAAAAAAAAAAAAAAAGACTTCGAGAGATTTTATATAAACAATACCAAAGCTGCGGGTGCACTTCTCTTCACATTCTAATTCACTAAAAATATTCATGCTTGCATTTTACACGCTCTTCAAACATATCGTTGTTGAATTACAAATTTATTATAAACTCACACGTGAAGTTTACCGTTGTGCCGTTAGTTTATTTAAATTTAAGTAGATATCTAGCAATCTACTAGCCAAAAAATCTTCTCGGAAAAACAGGTTTACAAAAACCATAAGTATTTACATGTATACCAATCTAGGAATTACCAGCTGTAAATCCTAGAAAACAAATTATATTATACCATCGTGATAGCCATTTCCTACCTGCACAGTGATAAATTATCCAATCAACTTAAACCTTGAAAACTGGCGGAAAAATTTTACTCTGTTTCTGAATGATATCTAATAATTTCATAACAAAGGTGTCAAATACGGAAAATATTACCAAAAATTTCAATGCCACGGAACAGAAAAGAAAAATTAAACGAGGCGCTAGATTTTGTTCTTGCAATATGTTGGAGACTTGTATCACCTTCTCTTGTCTGATTAATTTTTTTAATCAATGTTACCAACAGTACTTGTGGCTCATTCCAAGTCAAAACAATGCAGTCTTATTTTTGGTCATTCGATTTTTCTCAGTAAAATTTTACGAGTTTCTTTCAATGGTCTAGCAAAGGAAACGACAACATTTTGGGCCTAAATCTACACGGAATGGAAGCTGGTCCTTGCTGGTATTTTTAACGTTCGACAGTTGAGGAATCGGTGTTTTCGTCAGCTCTAATAGTAAATATACGTGCCTACGAGCTCGTAATGTATCATCATCAACTTCAAGCACTCATATACGTACTACCAACGAGGTAGCAAGCATTTCGATATGAACCTGTAGGATGTAGCAACCTACCTATCTAGCTCTGTGTACGTCTGCATACGTATACCAGCATACTTGAACCGGAAAATTTTTTTTGTTTTTCCACAAAGAAAACGTATATGCCATACGCATACATACGTCGAATCAGTATATGTACCTACGAAGCTGGTGGACAATTATACCACTAAGAATCAAGTCAACGACCATGCACCGAGCATATCTTGATGTAGGTACAATTTATTAGAGTATACCATATACTCTGCGCGCTAAATTCAACCTATTATAGTAATTTTTGGAGTTTTTAGCACGCGATGATTCTCCGCATCGTGGAGCAAGCTAGGTCGATACGCATCACGAATACATAATCACATTTTTAATAGCTACTCGGCCAGATGTACATCCCTCTGTTCGACTTTGGTACAGTTACACTGCTATTTTAATCGACGACTATGCAGGAACTACCCCTGTTCCTATAATACGCAAGGGGTTCTTAAATTTGTAGCTAATTTCCGATGAGCAACCAAGTGCACATTACATAGGTGTACTTGGATGCGTACATCGTGTGTTTCTTTTTTACCTCGAAGTCCAAGTTGAACCATATTTACTCGTATATACGATCAACTTATTATATATTTTCACTCATAAACACGTTTTTAGTGTTTTTTTTTTTTTTTTTTTTTTTTTTTTTTGACCGGGTTTTTTTTTTTTTCTTTTTTTTTTTTTTTTTTTTTTTTTTTTTTTTTTTTAATGACCGAGTTTCTTTATATTACTCATTTTTTTAATTCAGTTTCACGATTTCTTGGAAATCTACACATAAGTACATACGTTATGTGCGCTATGCGAGCATTTTTTTTTTCAACATAGCTATCTATATACAAAAGAGAATAAAAAAATACAACTATTTTATTGAAAATAACGACTAGGTTTAATCTTGATCGTATTGTGGGTAATATACATTACTTACGTCCGGTTATAAACTATTTTAGCGCACTGAATACAAGCAGAGATGAAATCATTCCATATTTAGGATGAAAACCAAATTAAAGAATGGGTTTTAATCAATTTTTCATAGAATTTGATTACTTATCGTTGCCATCCTTAATTATAAACTTACCCGCAAGTATATTATTCAATCGACTTTGATAAATATGAACGTGATTGAGAAGAAAACAAAGACAGAGATGGTTGACTCATTCCATATGAAAACAACCCAAAAATAAACTTGACTTTTTTCACCCACTTAGATTTCTTCCTGGCAATTTATTTTGATTTTGGTCCTAATTCTTCACAGGTTGTACGCAGAAGAGTGACTGGTGGTCTTCGCAATTTTATTTCTACTACTCTGACACCGCTGAAACCAAATATTTAAAAGTGGCAACTTGAAATTTTTCCACGTAGTGCCCGAAAGAAATTTTCTCTGAATACTGGTACAAAAAATGATTAAAAATTGCCAAGAAGAAAGGGGGGAGTGGGGGGGGGTCATTAAAATTCCAAAAAAATTATATTTGAAACAAAAGTCGAAACAATAATAACCGTAGGAGGAGTTTGGTGATTTGGTGTGGAGAGGGGAGGGGGCTAAGCCTCCAGGATAATAAACGAAAAAAATGAAATTAATATCTACTTTTGAACTGTTTAAAAATGTTTTCACTGTTCGTGGGAGGAGAAAGAGGTGTTTGGAACCATTGGATCTTTAATGGAAAAATGTAACTTCAATTTTGTGGATTTTACGAGAAAAAAGGATTTTTAGCAAAATCGTATCAAAATGTTATTAAAATTTCTAAGCATATTTTCAATTTTCACGATGTTCTGAACATTTTGTTTTTTTTTTTTTTCTAATTCAATTGTTTTTAAAAATTGTTATTCATTTGTTAAATGTTTATCATACGCAGGAAAACTTTCAGGGGGCTTAGACCCCCTTAAATGCGTCTATGATTGTACCGTAATATATTAACAGTTATTTAACATAAGACAACGAGTATGAAATTTTTAAAATAAAAAATTTGGTGGTTTGCATGTCATTTTTTGAAATCCGCTCGCTTAATAACTTGTCTGCGTAATTATGGTCTATATGATCGTGATGTTCAAACCTTAGTAGCGTAGCTAGTAGTATTTTTGAACACTCCGCTCCCCTTAAGACCGAAAATTTGAAAATTTTTACATTTATGCTACTTTATTTTTCTTAAAGCTTCAGAAAAGGCACTTTTCAATTGTTAAAAAAATAATTTTTTTCAAAATTTTGCCTTTGACATTTTTTCAAATTCAAACCCCAAAAAATAGCATATAAAAAAAGTGGAAATCTGCTCTTTTGAGCCATTCCTGGCTACATAGTCGAGTTCAGCTGTAGACGAAATATAATTTGCCAAATTGATGGGACGAGTTTCAATTTTTAAAATACGAAATGCGAATACAATTAAGAACGATTATTTCATATAGTGCTCGAGCCTTACAGCACCCTCAATTAATGTCGCTAGTACAAATATTAGACTATTTTCTCTAACTGACTACCCTGTACCTACTTTCTTTAAATTTTTGTCAATTCAGGGAATATTGTGGAGCACGAAGGAATCAGAATAAAAAATTTAATAGGTATTCGATCTCACTCTTGTTGAATTAGTAGAAATCGATAGGCCACAGGCTGTTTTAATCGTTTCTCACGATTTTTCCATTTTAATGGTAGCTAGAGGAGCTATCGATGAGTGAATATTCTAACTCAGCGATTTCAAAATTTCAATTTATTTTTCCTATTTGTAGCCTGATTTTTTACCATGTGTGATATGTCTATGAAAACAAGGCTATTATAAACTATCAACCTACGATGTATGGAGACGAGAGTATCGATGAAATTTATTTCGGGGTCGTAGAAAGCCATTTAGGCCATTTTAAGCTATGTCATATACATATATATCTTTTAATTTTTTTTATCTCTCCCCTCACAAAACTAAAAATTTTTATCTCAGCTCAATACCAACCGAAATTGGTAAAATTTGGGCAGTAGACTGGGATTGGCAACAGATTTGATATTTTTCAGCGAGGGTGACCTCGGGTTAGTATTCAGTAATGCATAAATTTGGGGGAGGAGGTGCTGAAAGGAAAAAATCGCAAAAATTGTTCCTTTTCAAGCCAGTCGATAGAAAATGCAAAGCTGCCCAATATGTATATCAGAAAATTAGCTTCTTGGGTTAATTAGGAGGGGAGATTAAGGAGTTTCCTCTTTGTTAACCTTGAAAAAGGGCTGCTCCTCTTTGACTTTCCATCCTTTCTTAAACAAATTTCATCACCTCTCACTTCTGAAGAAATGGTTTTTTGGTTTGGTTTTCTTATTTCTTGAATTATATCTCCCCTATAAATTGAGCTAGGAGGTTGAAATTTCGCATGTAGATTTATAGTAGTTGTCCTAAATGTGTCTTTCAGGGTTTCAGATATTCACCTACCTGTACCCATCGTACTACTGAAAAAGAAATATCCCACTGTGCATCTTTTTTTTTGTTCTATGAATGGATAATTTGCATACTTATTTATTTATTTATTTATTAGTGCCATGTACAGGTACAAGCCTAGAGGCACTTACGTGGAGATGTTACATTAAATTCTTCAGGCTCAAAATGCAAAGAATTGTGATGTCTTTTTGAAACTGAATCAAAAAAATGAGCTGATGTTCAAATCCAGTGTCCTCAAATTAGAAATATTCTGTACACCACTGCACTTTTTCTATTTTTGGAACAACTTGGGCCAAAATTGGGGACACCAAAGTTCAGCTTTCATTGAATTCTCTATAAAATCACGCAAACAGATTCATCTTAAGTCTGACCAATCTTCAAACATGAGCCTTCAAAGTTGTGCGGTTTGCTAAAAAAAAAGTCACAATTGTTTGATAATTACAAGAGCCCTCCCCTCATGAACATGAATGGTTAGGGATCGATCACATAGAAAAATTCAAAAAAAAAAAAAAATTGAGTAAAATCGAAAGATCTGTAACTATAATTACCCTGAGACCCTAGAACAATTCAGTATCACGCAAGGAATCGAAGAATTCAACAGATGTATGCGATCTTTTGTTACAAGAGAAGCAATCATTACTTCACGAAGGTGAAATTCATTCTTGGGTAGTCGACTTAGAATGAGCTAGGACTGGCATTGCGAGATGGAGCTAATAAGGGAGGTGCACGTACTACCAGACTCCGATTTTAGTGAACCGTGGACAGTTGAAAAGGGCCTACCAAAAAATCCCAAATCCAAATTTTCAGCTGGCAAAGTTGATTTTTCAAAGTTTTTCCAGAAAATAGTCGTGAGCTGATGTAAATTTGGAACAATTTTTCGAAAATTTGTAAAAAAATAAAATAAAAAATGTACTTCGGCAGTTGAAATTTTACCGACAACTTTCTGCCTTTGTGAACTTTTCATGAACAAATTTTGAAGCACGATTTTGATGTGGACACCTTCGAGTGTTATTTTGCCCCTTGCTTTCGCATGCGTAGTGGAGGCCAAAATTTCAAAAATGTGTTATTTCACTCCTCGCCTTAAAAATCAATAAATTCTAAAATAATTTGGTTTTGTATTGATACAGCCGGAAGTAAAATATGAAAATATTTGAAATTTTGACTTTGATTGGCCATGTAAAAAACAATACGCAGAAGAGCAGTTGAAAACGTCAGGTCGAAACCTCACCTCGAAATCTATCCATTGAAAGTACACCATGAGAGAAGGCTAAAACCAAAATTTTAGTAGTCGAGGTGTATTTTGTGATTTTTAAAATATTTTTGGAAAAATCTAAATTTTCAAAAAACGGGCAAACATTGTATTTTTATCATTTCGCAACTCAATCATGACTGATTGTTGAGTGAAGAGCCCTGCAACAAACATTTGTTTCCATTTTTCATGGAGTTTTTGAAATTTAAACTTCAATTGGCCACATAAAAAACAATGGGTAAAATGACAGGAAACATCGCTTTATAATTTGTCCATTTAAAGTACACCATGAGAAAAGGTTATAACCAAAATTTAAGCTGGCTCAGGATATTTTTCGATTTTATACGAATTTTCAAAATGCATACAGTTTGTTTCTAAGTGCATTAGGACAAAGACGTGTTTTCTGCGTTCTTGTGAACAATTGTGATTCGTACTTATCTTATCGTGTATTTCAGTATAAAACTTGTTTCGCTTATAAAATCGCTGATATATGTGAGTCGAAATTATCTTACCCAAAATATTATCTCCTAGAAAAGAACTTTAAAAATTCATTAAAATTCGAAAAATCAACTTCGACAGCTAAAAATTTGGATTTACAGTTTCTGGATCCCGTCTAAATTTCATCGAAATTGGGATCTGAGAGTATGAGCAATTCCCTCGTAAGAATGTTCATATTTTCATAAAGAAAGAGATGAAATATTGCCAAGGTGGATTCTTCCAATGAAAGCTATATAAAACTGATGATCTACACGTCGAGGCAGTAGACAGGACATACGACTTGGACAAAACGACGAAGGGCTTCCAATATTATTTTACATTATGATAATTTTACCTATATTTGGAGACAAAGAGGCTTACTTAATATAACACATCTTTACGTACATAGTATTTATGTACTTACAGTTGAATAGACATTAGAATCAGTGCAACAACAAGGATCGTGCATAATATTAAAAAGAAATGATGGTAATAGTTAACCAATAGAAACTTATGGTATACTGAGGGTACAACATCACTCAAATAGAATACATTTTGTTCGGCTTCGTCACTGTGCACTGGCTAATTCCATCTATCAATTAAATTCATTTCGTCAGCAAATTATAAAAATGAAAAAAAAACACACCATTGGGTATAGCAGGTAGCCGGATCGAAGTGTGCAGGCGGTACGCAGTATTATAATGTACGTAACAAAAAGATGAAAATAAAAAAAAAAAGAGCGAGAGACTGTGGCGATCTAATGAATGGCGGTAGCTGAGCAGTAAATACGTAGAATGAATGAAAGCTGGCAGCGAATATAGGCGGAGATTAGCGAAGGCAGAGCAATGAAGCCCGAAAATCCGATGAAAAGCCCAGCAGCATGGTCCAATGGTGTGCTCGAATGCTTCGAGTACGGTTCTTAGGTGGGGTATAGTACCGGTTTGCACGTGTAGCCGCGATCTATACGTCGAAATGACGACGTAAAGACCAACGCGGATCGACGAGTGACTGGCTCTGCGCTGTGGTACGCGTACCTGGCTCGGGTATTCGGCGTCGTATCCAATGGAATGGCATGACAGGGTGGTGAAGAGGTACCGGGTACTGCAGCTAATGCCAGGAAAAGCGTATAATGTATTAATTCTAGGGGGAAACCGGTGAACCTGCTGGTGTTCCGAACACTTGATTTTTCGGTGAAGCGTTCAGTTGCGGCTTCTCTGTTCGAGTACAGTGGTGCGGATGATCGATAGTGCATACACCGTGGCGTGGGCGCGCGCGCATGTAAATTTGGTGATTTCGGTTTTTCATTAATTAAATATCGACGTCACTAATCGTCATTTAATGATATTTTCAGTATCTGATCCGTTACCGATTATTATATTAGATTTGTTTTTTTTTTTTTTTTTGATTTCATAATAACTCATCTCCGATCGTGCGATAACGCAACTTGTGCGCAACTTTTTTTAAATCGTAAATTTGTTCATTGAAATTTATTACCGTTTAATATAATTCCCTTCCTATTCACATACGTATCGTCGTCTTCATCATCGTCATCGATTTCATCTTATAAACTCGATCGAGATTCACCTATACGTGCGTCTTCATCTCGAAGAAATCTCCGCATATCATTCGACTTCGCATATTACAAAATTTAAGATTCCAAAGCAGTTTCCAATATTTTTCAGCCGAAGCTTTTTGTACTTACACACAGATCAACTTCTCATTAAATATTACCAACACCATATTGCGTACAAATTTTCACAAAGATTTGGTGTTGCCAAATGGTAAGGAATTTTTGAAGGATTCAGATAATACTATATCTTTAAGAAATAAGTTATCTCTCAGTTACGATGGCACTCGTAACGAATGAAAAACATCGATGTACCTTCAAACATAGCGATTGTACAAACCAAAGACGATGTTTTCTCTCTTGTTTTTTCTTTCCAATAATTATTTTTTTGTGAGGATGTGTGTGTGTGTGTTTTTTATCATAAAACCTCAATGCTAATCATAGGCAGAGGCATAATCAGAAAATGATGACTAGGAGAGTTCGAAAAAATGTAATAAAATTTAAAACAGGCCAAAAGATAAAATCAAACTGAGCAACTAGGCAAAAAAAGCTGTGCCTTTTTACACAGCCAAAGTTGAAATAGATCAACCTTTTCCATCTAGTTCCACACAAAATCTAGCTTGCAAAATATAATATAATTTTTTTGGCTCGATTTTCCATATGGGAAAACATGCAATTATTACATTATTTTATCAATCTATGCAACTTGACTGTGCGAACATAATAATTGTCCAGTTCATGGTCCAGAAAGCTCATTTTTATTATCTTTGAGAATTTCTGATTTTTTTTTCAAAAATGGAAAAATTATTAGATCAATTCTATACAAACTAAAATTGATTAAATTACAATTCCAAATCAAGTCTCATTCAAGTTTCGTGACATAATTAAGTAATAATATTTGGATTAAAAACCATTTCAGTGAAAATTTTAAAAATGGGCTCGAGGGTGTGGTGGTGCTAGGGATAAAAAATACAGGAAATCCAATTTTCTAGCTTTTATAATATTGTCGGCAATTCATCATTTTTTTCAGCTGGTGCAAACTAATAAATTTCATCCACATGTTGAAATTATTGATTGAGATGTGCGGGAGGGGGGGGGGTTAAAATTATTCGCTGATATGTAAAAAAAATTACCCTTGCTCCGGCCTACGAATATCAGATGTCTCATCAACTATAACAAAATGGTATTTCAAATTTCATATGGATTATAAAATCCTATTTAACATATCATCCGTCAATATTTTAAGAATTTCTCTAACAATTGAACCAAGCAGCCATATCCGATTCGATTGTTTTAATCGAATTTTCAATTCTGGTATGTTGTTGGCTCATAGGTGTAATAATTTTGTACATTTTGAATTTTTCATAACTGTCTCCTTTATTGAAGAAGCCTCAAAACGGCATTCTTTTTCTTTAGCTCAAAAATAGTACGCTTTCAAAATTTTTTAAATAAATTCCAACTTGCCCCTGGTTGAAAATTTCATTTTCAATTGATGCAATGTACCATTTGAAAAATTTCAGCTGGTGCACTGTGTACGCCGACCATGCTGAATCAAGCCTACATCTCATCTAGACTCAAAAGGCTGCAATTTAGTATACAGTTTAGGTAGGTGCTTATTGGTTCCAGTGTTTCACCATCAAAACGCTCTCCAAAGATATTCAAAAAATTATATTTTCAACGATTGGTTATACTTCTAAGACCGCTTCCATGCAATTGACTAGAAACCTGAAATTTTCCAATTATTCAGCGTTGCTAGGTCAAAATTGACAAAATCCGTACGATCATGTTCTCAAAATCTTAAAAAGGAAAAACATCACATTCGCCACCTTTTTTTTTTAAATGAATAATTGAATGTCTGAATGAGTACTACGCACCAACCAATAGTTCAAAAAAATACCTAAAAGAAGCAGTTCGAATTTGTAAAATTGATAATATAAAGGAGCAGTTCAAATCAAAATTCAAATCCACCAACCAACGTAAAACAAACCATTCTTGATGAACCATCTCAAATCTTCAAAATTCTCTGTCTAATAAAAGAACTCGAGTTAGCAAATCAGATTTAGATCCTCTCTCCACCGGGCGTAATAGTCTTGGAAATTACACACGCTCAGTACAAATAAAAAGTAACCCCCCCCCCCCAAAAAAAAATTATAAAATTATAAACACAAAAAAATGATAAATAATAAAAATGGTATAAACGAATAAACAAAGAAATTGGATTTGGTTCTCCTTTAGAGTGTTTTTATTTTTTTTTTTTGTAAATTTGATTGAAAATCCTGTTTTTGTTTTCATCTTTACCAGACTTGTACATTTCATTGTTGCATAAAGGTAAAATTTTAACTTCATCGCAGTCATGACAGTTTTTACTACTGACACAAAGAAGGTTTTTCAACTGTTTTATAATTAATTTGATAAAAAATTATGAAAATTTTCTGAATGGAAATTTTAGTGAAAATTCATCAAATTTATTACTTCGTATGGAAATCACCACTCATTCTCTAGTGTAAAAATTAAAATATGCAAATTCACCACATGTGCTGACAATCACACCTGGCAACACTGTAATTATTACTCCTTCCCCCTCGCCACATTTGATAGTAAAGAGGGGTTTCGAAAAAAAAACAGCACTCTGGTGTACGTGTAAACTCATCTCGTTCCAAAAAAAAAAAAAAAAAAAAAAAAAAAACTGGCTTCAATTATAATACAAAATAAAATTTATCCAAATAGCCATTTCAAACTAAAAACTTACTCATATCAAATTCTAGTGAGTTGGAAATTAATAGATTAATGGATAGATTACAAATTTGCAAAACAATATTTTTCAACTCAAATGAAATAACTTTTCCCAACTTTGTATCGCTTTAAATGATCCAATCTGGACTACACTGTAAATATTAATAATAATTTAATAACTAGTGAATTAAACTCACGAACTGCGATTGGAGCAAGAATTGGAACAGGGCTGTAACAATAAGTAATTTCACAGCCCTGTATTGACGTGCATCTGTATCCATGCTTAATTTCTGAAAAAAATAATCAAAATAATCATAAAATTAGCACAACTTAGATATTCACATTATTTATTACGTATTGTGTGAAAAATCAAAGCAGCGATATGCCTTAACACCTTAAGCTAAACGGCATCGGTTTGATAAAAGGATCGTCGATAATGAGTGAACAGGGCTGTTACCTAGCTCAGAACCCCCTAAATTCGACACGTATACTATTAAAAAACGAAATGGAAAAAATAACCGAAGATACAGTAGCTAGTTCAATTAACTTCGCTCAGCAGTTTGAATAGCTACTCGTAGACGTATCTATATAAGTATTATATAGCTCGTATAGTGCGGTTTCATTCATAATGTGTTATTCAGTATAGGATATAGTGTAATGGGGATGGTAAACCCGTGATTAAAATCAAACTTCTTCATTCTTACTCACTCTTTTATGTTGAAAGATGAATAAAAAAAGAAAAAGGTAGCACTAGCTAATCTATCTAGAATCGATAGGTATCCTATATACCAGACTACTACAATAATCAATCTGGTACATTTTTTTTTTTTTTTTTTTTTTTTTTTTTTTTTTTTTTTTTTTTTTTTTTTTTTTACAATCGCAACTCTGCCTTGTTATGTTGTTGTTTTAAATTTCAACGTATGCTGCTAATCGCCTCAACTTACTACATCGTTGTATAAAATCTCGTATTTGATGTTACAGATAAAATTAATGAAAAAATGAGGTGTAATGAGTAGCATGGAATTACCTGGAATGCAATTGGAACATGGATACGTAGCGCACGGGCATTCCAATTTAGGACATACAACGACAACTGCTCTAAGTACAATGGGACATGGACATCTTGATCCTTTACATTCTCACCCACATCATCAATCAACAGCCATCATTCATCACGCTTTGATTAATTCTTCTCATGGGGCAGCAGTATCGAACGAAGAAAGCAAAAAAAAGAGTAAGTGGAAAATCACTTTTTGATAAGTGTAACAATGCGACGATGACGTAGGCCTATGTAGGCAGTAGGTACTGCACTTATCGATACCTTTTACCTATACCTAGATCTATATACGTTAGTTATATACCAATCTTAAGCCTAACATAAACCATACAAACGACCACAAATGTGTATGTAGAACAGCGTGAATAAAAATATGAAATTTTTAATTTGAAATTGTACATGTATAGGTATTAGACTTGGCGACTCTTTGTCAAGCACAGGAAACACCAACTTTCAAATACACCCATTTCATTTCCTGCGCTTAAATTACACTCTAGCTAGATGCATATACTGACTGCTTACACGTACATATACGTTGCTAGACTTAACATTTTGTACGCGAGATACTCAGATGCCCATCAATTTCTTATTAAAATCTAGCTACTTTTCAGAGTGTGTATATTTTTTTCGTATGTATCGCATGCGATTGCGTTGGTTTCTTTTCCAAGTTCAAAACAGAATATGATTTTATACAATTTCAAATCTCTATCAAGTTGAAAGGTTAATCGTCGCGATAGAGAAGGAAATAAAATTCCTTCAACTTTATCCACCAAGCTGCAGTTATTCTGTTCAATGGACCAAAACTTGGAAAATGAAAGTGGACAAAGCGTGCGACCAAGCGTTATACATGATAAAACCATGTGCACACAGCCTGAGTCCTCTTCAGTCTGCACCACACACGTACAACATATCTACAAACTTGTGTAGTAGATTATTATACGAATTTTTAATATCCTCCCGCACCTCGTTTCCCATCCTTTTGGTTTGCTCATTAGTAATAGAGGTAGTCGCGAGTACTAAGCATACTACTATACGATTCGGCGCGGCGGCTTAAATTACGCATTGTTTCCATTCTGATAAAATACCACACAATATGACTAATGGTTGCCTAAATGCACACAATGTTGTGTACGATTTGCTATTGTTTTTTGTTTCTTACTCGCCTCGCGAGCTTTTTGTTTACTTTATAGATATGCGGAGCTCGTCGTATTGTTTGTTTGTTTATTTGGTGGTTGTTGTTTGTACTTTTTTTTTTTTTTCAGTATTTTGGCTTTATAAAAAATGTTTTATAGTAGTTAGGTTATTGGTATTTGCGGATTTTCATTTCGATAAATTTTACGTGTAAGTGGGTAAAAGAATGAATAATACAGGTTACAAGGTGTGCTAATTCTCAAGGGGATGTAAATGTTAAAATTCATCATATTTTATACTGGTCAGATTATAACAAAAATGGTAGGGTACACTTCCCAAAATTATAGTGGTTAGGTGCTCTTTAAAAGCACCTATTTTAAATTCACCCCATGATAGACACAAACAGTATGTATATTTTTTTATGTTAAATATGTATTATGCTTATATACGAACGATTTAAACGCAAGCTTGTTGAACATACGAAGTGTGTGTGTAAAGGTTCATAACCGGAACGACTTTTTCCACCTAATGGTTACAGGTGACGAACTGGCGATTAGCAATTTTTCAAGTGCATAGGTTACGGTCATAGGTTACCTATACATACACACATGCATAGCAATGTGTTTTGAAAATGGTCGCACAATATACGAATATGTACCATGTACATGGGCAGTTTTCAGCTTTATTTGTATCATGAGAAGGAGGTAGAAATATTAAATTTACAGACTGTCCTAAAAATTTTTAATTTTAACATTTTTTACAATAACACCACAGGAATGCGAACATGTATTTTTTTCGATCACGCGACCTTTCTTTAAATTTGGTTCCAATCAAAGTGAACACATAGTATTATTGGAACCAGAAATATATTCAAAAAGAATAAAACTAGACTGACTATATCCAAAACTTTGAAAGTGGAGCGGTTGGATTTCATAATTTGCAACCTTTTTCGCAAATATTTGTACTGCGATACTTGGCAGGCAAAAATGGAGGTTAATTTTCAACATGTCTTCGTGATTTTTGAACATTTTTCGATGACTTGTAAGTTGAAAGCCGTTGAAAATTGAACAAAAATCACGTAGATTTGTTAAAAATTAGTGATGGAAAACTATCGATAGTTTTTTCTTTTTAATAATAAAAACTATCGATATTATCGATAATCGCTCATCACTATTGAAAATAGATTTGAAGTATGAAAAACGTTTCGGAATCAGGTTTTCCTGTTGTCCGCGTCTCTAATTCGTCGTAGAAGTTTTGTATGCATTTCATCAATATTTTAGAATGGTACACTTTTAGGTTCCTGTATTTCCTTTCACAAAAATAAATTTCCGTATTTTGAATATAAATTTGGAAAAAAGCATAGGTACATTTTTAAACCGATGTACAACCTTTAATCTCTTCGTCATCGTTTCATTAACGCGTTAATATCAACGGCGAAAAAAGATTTCCATGGAAATGTATTACGATTACCCATATTTATCAATAAATTCGCGAAGAATTGAAAAAAAATTCCTTTCGCAGAGCTGTAGCAAGGATCCATTTGACAGAAGTGGTTGAGACTGCCAAAAGGCACACCCCGCATATCTCCTTGACCTGAGTACAAAGTTTCAAGGCGCTAGCTGAATTAGAGCGACCTGTAGAGGTGTAAGCAATTGATCGAAAACGTTGAAATGATTGATTTTTTGGACCAGTAATGGGATAGGTTCGGGGTGACGAGTCGATAGCCCCATAAGGCACACCCTGGGCACTTCTGTCAACTATCCATCAAGTTTCAACCCTCTAGGTGAATTAGTACAACCTGTACAGACGAGCAATTGTCGAAATATTCGTAAAATGGTCCGAATGGACCGATTTCTTGGACTGTAATCGACGTATGTTATAGCTTTTTCGATTTCCTATCGATTGACAGTGAGACTTTTTTCACATTTCGATTTTTCAATCCCTGTTATGGACCTCTCCCAATTTGGACCATGGACCGTTCAAACTTTAATAGAAAAATACAGTTGGCGAGTTTTGGCGAAAGTTTAAATTTCATCATTTTTGGCCGGTATGGGGCAGAGTAATTAATTTTTTCCCTCGGTAGAACTGGATAAAATTAAATGACTAAAAAAAAACATATCAGATCGGACGATTATAATAGTTAGGGTTTCCCTTTGGAAAACTTGACTAAAAAGGGGCAAAAAAATGCAGAAAAGTGAAGAAACATCACGAAGTAATGTTGAAAATTACGTGAAAATAGTCCTAAAAATATGAAAAAAAAAAATCATTAAAAATCCTTAAAATATGAGTAAATAAACATTGAAAATTGTACAAAAAATTGAAACAAGTGTGCATAAAATGGAGAATATTGGTCAAATATGACGAAAAAATGTTAAAGAATGGTAAAAAATTGATCTGTTTTTCAAAATTTTTTCATGATACTTGATCAATTTTCTGTGTTTAATCATTTTTGTCAATTTTTTACACAATTTTCATTGATTTTTAAAGATTTTTTTTCATATTTTTGTTCAATTTTCACCAAGTTTTAAACATTTATTCGTAATTTTTTTTGTCAATTTATTTCATATTTTCGTGTTTTTTTGATCAATTATCGATGATATTCAACTTCTTTTTTCATATTTTACTTTAATATTCACATTTTTTTGGTGTTTTTTGATCAATTTTTTGCAAATTTTACCAATTTTTATGAATTTTTTACCTAATTTTCTCTGATTTTTAACGATATTTTCAAACATTCCAGGTTACTCTTCGTTTAATTTCCGACACTTTTTCACATTTTCAACTGATTTTCTGCTTTTTTATACGTTATTGTCAATTGTTCACCCTATTTTCAATGATTTTTACCGAGTTCTTCATACTTTAGATCAATTTTCACGCGTTTCTCAACTTTTTTTCGTGATTTTTGGTTACTTTTCTAGATTTTTTACTTGTTTTTTCAATTTTTCACCCAATTTTCATTAATTTTTCACAATTTTCATTATATTTAGGTTATTTTCCATTACTTTACAACTTTTTTCCAATTTTTCCATTAATTTTCTCCATCTTTTCGTTTTTTTTTTAAATTTCTTACTCAATTTTCAATGATTTTTAACGATTTTTCACATAATTAGGGTTACTCGTCATCCAATTTTTAATATGTTTTCACATTATCTAATCAATTTTTCAATTTTTACGTTTTTCAACATTTTTTCGTGATTTTTGGTTACTTTTCTAGATTTTTTACTTGTTTTTTTTCAATTTTTCATCCCATTTCGATACTTCTTAACAATTTTTCTCATATGTGAGGTCAAAGTTCAGCTATTTTTCAACAATTCTACCAACATTTTGATCAATTTTCTGTACTCAATTTTCAATAATTTTCAACAGTTTTTTTCATATTATAAGTAAATTTTCTCCTACTTTTCAATATTCTTTCGTGATTTTTATCAAATTTCCAGTGATTTTTAACAAATATTTTTATATTTTAGGCCAATTTTTACCCAATTTTTGAAAATTTTTCATGTGTTTTGATCAGTTTTTCAGGATTTTGAACTGTTTTTTTTCATATTTTATTTCAATTTTTACATGTTTTTAAACATTTTTGTCGTAATTTTTGGTTACTTCTCTGCATTGTTTACTCATTTTTGTCAGTTTTTTTTACCAAATTTTCGTGGATTTTTTTTCACAGTTTTTTTTACATATTTTAGGTCAACTTTTACTCAATTTTCAACATTTTTTCATAATTTTTGGTAATTTTCTTTGTTTTTACGCAATTTTATCAATTTTTAACTTTATTTTCAGCGATTTTAAGCAAATTTTGTCAAATTTTATCATATTTAAGGTCAATTTCGGCTTGTTGAAAATTTTTCAAGAGCTTTGGCCAATTTTCTTCATTTTTTTCGTATTTCTATACCCAACTTTCAATAATTTTTAACGACTTTTCTCATGTTTTAGGTCATAAAACCACCGTCATTTTGTAAGTCTATTCAATTTTGACTTTTGCAAATGTGACTGAAAATTCTACCCTTGATGTGCACCTTTGTATTAGCCATGTTATATCTGATTGGCGGTGAATGGGATATGTTTTTTTCGCTCACACGTCGAGTTGAATAATAAATAAAGGTGAAATTTGCAGCGTGCACAACTTCACCAACGATTTTCTCGCTTACATTGAGGTATTAAAAAAGTTCCAAAATTTTATGGAGGACATTTTTTGTTTTATAATTATTAATTTATTTACGTCTCATAGCTTTCGAGTTACAAGCTTAAAAGTGAAATTTTAGGATACGTGTTAATCAAAACGAACAACACTTTGTTAATTTGACAAACTTTGATTTTGGGTAATATGACTTAAAATGTTTCACGGGATTCTGATGAGGGTTGGGGGGAGGGGTGCACTCTTACCCACATAATATACTAGATTAATGCTACAATTGCTACATGAGTGAAGATTAAGCAACTGAATGAAAAAACGCAACAATGCATTTCTTCACTAGCGATCATCTTTTGAACACAACTGTTTGTTTACCTTGTGCAGAAAACGTTATGAAAAACATGTTTCACGTGGTTTTTGGGTTACACCACGCGGCTACCTATTAATCAAAATGACGGCCATTTTGAAAGTTCATCCGAGTTGCATTAATGGCAACGTGGCTTTAAACTGTGTCCGGGATATGGCATTTTAGAAAAAAACCCTAATAATAACGACGATGATATTTGGTTGTCGATGTTCATCATCAAGTATTTATCTGCTGTTTGATTTCGCTCAGTTTAACTTATGATTTAATGCAACGAACGCGACGACAATTTCCATCCGATAAGAACTATAAACTCTCTTTAAAATCCACTTTCACGTCACCACTTGACCCGAAATTTTCATCGATTACGAACGATTACGCTTTAAGTTTTCATCGGCGAAGAGTTGGTATGAGGTAAAAACCAGTGTGACGATGGGGTTAGACGGGAGGGTAGGGTAAGGCGGGCTAACCGAGAACGAAAATAAACAAAAAAAAAAAAAAATTGGAAAAATGTTTAAAACAATTTGAAAACATCTTGTTTATCCCCTCGTAAAATCCACAAAATTTTCATCCAGAATTACAGCACGGTCATCAGTTGACAGTCAACTGCAGACAGACTTATAGAATGCGCTACTAAATATTTTTCGATGTTGATAAATCCAAGATCAAGATTAATTATTGACGGGTCAAATTTAAATAACTTTAATTTAATTTCGGCTTGATACCATAAAATCAATCCAGATGTCAAGGTCAATTGTTGACAGGTCAACTTTAAATATCTTCAACTTTCCCTAGCATTTTAACTTGAAATTGTGAAATCAATCAGAGTCAATGTTAACCAATTTTCCTCAACATTTCAGCTTAAAACCACAAAATCAATTCAGGTTCAAGGTCAACTATTGATGGGTCAACTTTTAACGTATTTAATTTTCCTCAACAATCCAGCTGTTGACAATATTTATGGTCAACTGTTAACGATCCACCAATGTCATTGGCCAACTGTTGATGGATTTTTGTAGAATGCGCCATTTAACATCTATTGATGTGAAAATAAGCACCTGGTATGGTCGAAAGTTGCAGTAATGGGGGTCTCTAAAGATCTTAAAAAGGATTTTGTCGATAACCCTACTCATCTACCATTGGTCGATGGACCTTATAGCATGTATTTCATCGACAACATGACGTAGAAAATCAGTTTAAAAAAAATGAATCCCAAAAATAGTGCTAATGATCTTTTAGGATACTAAAACAGATTTTGTTGGCTACTTTTTTCATAATTAAATAATAGAAAAACTCCCACATGTTCAACTCTACTGAGGAGGCTGATTTTTGAACACGTTGTGTGACTTTTTATTTTCTGTCTATTGATTCATAAATGAATAATGTTTGTGAATTTTGCCCCTCAACATTCCCTCGCCTAAATTTGTACATTGCTTGGCTAAATCTTTTACCTAAGGTTATATCCACTGATACCAGTGTCTGATCCGCGACCAGTGTGAGCCTACTGATCGAATTTTAGCTACTTTATTTGTTGTGAGGCACAGTGAATGATTTTTTTGGCGAGTGAATGGAGAAGAATTAAAAAGTAATACTCGTAAATGTATGGCATGGCCAAAAATGGTATTGGTCTTCTTGAGCCCTAAAACAAAATTTTGTCGATCACTCCCCCTTTCCTATCCTTCTCACTGATATAGCTTGACAGTTCGTAATGATCTGATTTTCTCCACGCTATGCCATGAAAAATTAATGATCCTCCCCTTTTTCGAGCTGTGGCTACTAAATTTTGTACGGAGATTCATCAACTTGAATTCAGCTACCTCTACAAGTTTGGTCACAATTGGAGGGTTTTCTTCATTCTACACCAATGTACCCTTAATCAAGAGTAAAGAGAAAGAGATTTCTTTCAGACTATGGAATTATGGTGAGACATTGATGTAGGATTTCTCAGTTCACCTTTACTAAAAAATTCAAGATTTGAGAGATAATATGGAATATTCGTAGGTATTTTTTGGGGAGTATCTCTCAGTAAGAAGGAATCGAATTTTAGTTGTTTATTTTGAAAAAGAACCAGCGCAACGAGAATCACGGTTAAAAAAAATTACAACCAAACATTCAGTGTACCTTCCAAACAGAACGAAGCATTCTACATTCGTGTACACGTGGACCAGTCATTAATACGACGATGGCTACTCACGCAGGCTATTACGTAATAATCTGAGCTGGTACGTTTCTCTTCTAAAGTTGCTAAACCAAAGGACTACTACTACGAGGACAACTATGTGCATTGCCATTATACTATATTGTTTATATGCGATTACAAAGACACGTCAATAGGTCAAATATTATGAAGTAACAATGGGAAAATGATTCATATATTACACGGTTGAATTGGTTTACCACCGAGCTATATACATAGAAGGAGTTCATTTTACGATGTCGAACAATTAGCATAAATGGTATTCGATAATTGATTGCTTTTGCCAGACAGGCTAATGAAAAGGACCAAAATGACTGGAACAAAGGATACTGGCGACATAGCTTACACCCTCTGACAATTTCCACTATGCGTATGGTATTCGTAGTTGGTTGGTTGTTTGGTTGGCCTAGTCAGTGTATTATTCTCTCTCAAGCATCAGCTTGATGCTCATTTAACCAGCTACAAAAGCATACGTTCCGTTGGTTGGTCTCGTAGCTACCTACTTTCAACCTTTGGGCTATTTAAATTTAAATTTGTTACCGCATTATTCTTCATCGCTGCGACGTTTGATAATTAATTTACCTACTCTGCTGTATTGCTTATGGGAAAATACTGTATACCTAAGATGAACCAATCTTATATCGTTTTACCTTATTTCAGTACAGGCTGAACGTAAATAAATAGATGCTCGTATGAGTACGATGCAGTTGTATTGGAAATGAAGTAGGTACACTCTACCTACGTACATTAGCCAGAATATTATATTGTGTACGATGGTCGAAGATGAAAACGAGTTCTCCAGCTGATAAAACGTTAAACAACAAATACGAACCGATCTGATAAGCAGAAACGAATTAACGCTGCTTTAATGGTTAAATTGTTAACGACTTTTGGATTCGAATTTTCTTCTACAAAGCTTTGCACGTTATTCTCGATGCGCTGCGATATTGTTTATATATCGTGTGTGGTGTATAGAAAGAGCGTGATGTAACTTTATAATATCCCTCTACCTTACTTTACCCTTTACCCTTCTGTTCTTCTGTTCGTCGCCGATTATGTGGCTTTCTACGTCGCGTATTTCGCTTTTCAACGTAACGTGTTCTAACAACTAATAAAATCTAATCGTCGAATATTTCCAAGCTCTTCAGCGACCTCCTCCTATTCGATTAAAATACTTTCCAACAAACAACAAATTTTTATTCGATTTTTAAATCGGTCCGCGTTACTCTTTGCCTTTGTACGAGGCGCGAAAGAGAAAGATGAAGAAAATTTCACGTCATATCGAAATTACCCCACAATTTTAACGACGACGACGACGATGACGACGACGTCTCTCACAGCAGCCGGCTTTATCATAAAGAAATAACAATGTAGAAAAGTCGGAAGTGGCGGGAAGAGAAGAGCGGGGGGAGGGGTGAAACAAAAATGAAATTCTTTTGCGGAAATCTCGTCGTCGACGACGACGAGTAGTAAATTTGATTTAGTTTTATTACATTAGGTGCGCAGGCTGGCTCGAATGTGTCGTCTTTGCAACAATATTTTCACCTTTGTAGTTCTGGTAAATGGTTATAAACAAGAACATACGATGACATTTCCCCCTTCAAAGTGATGACTCGTTAAGTACTCAGCTACTCACGTAGATTTACCTGATCCTTTGTAGGTAGGCAGCACAATACTAGGCGCTTTGATAGATTTATCTAAGCCTTTCGTTGAGCTACACGACGACGAAATTTCACGAGCGTTTTTTTCTTTTTTTTTTTTCGTTCTTATAGATTCGTGTAGTTGATTATAGCCCCCCATTACCCGAAGTGTGAATATTTTCACACCTCAACAAGGCATATGAATACTTATACATGTATAGGTTGGTAGCAGATAAGAGAGAGGAGAGGGGGGGAAAAACGATTCGATGAGATAGTGAGACGAGTTAACGTTTTAATAAATCTCGCCCAAGATACATCGAATCGACGCGACTCGTGAGAAGTAAATTTCCAAATAGCACGCAACACTTAGTAAGCTTCGATGTACAGATTGTTGCATGCTGACTGGTAATTTTCAACGTTACAGCTGAGAAACATCGTTTATTACGTCAATTTTCATTCCATCGTTCGCACCGTGTGAAGTATGGTAAAAGAAAACGTTTAAGAAAGAAAGAGAGAGAGAGAGGGCGAAGAGTTGAAGACCAAGACGTATGTGGTAGGTGGTGAAATTTACAATAGTAGGAAGTTAATTTGATCGAAATTAAAGGCTTACGTCGACTGTGGACGTTTAATCATTACGACCTCAAATTTTAATTGGCTAGTTTTGCGCATTTTCCGAGCTCCTACTGTATTGTTATATAATTTCGGGCAATGGTGGACGATATTGTTTTGTATTTAATACATAAATTACAATTTTAAAAACAGTGCAGAATTTATTTTAATTTGCTACTTATTTCGTATTGCCTCCCCTCCCATCCCCCAGACACCCAGGAAGCGAAAATCTCATTGGAACATTTGCAAACTCGATCGCAGGCAAATACTTCAGTTTGAGCGAATTTCGAGCAATTTTTGTCACGTTCTATACTAATGAAAGTAATACGCCCGTGAACATCCTACTTCCCACCAGAGCATCGTGAAAAATGTAACCTCACAGTACGGGCTCAATACAAATAATGATTGTTGTGGTATAAAACCGTCATCGCGAATCCTCCTCAAAGAGCTGGAATTTGAAATCTGATCAACATGAAGTTTTCAGATGGTTCTGATCCACTTCTTGTGCTCTCAGCAGTGAAAGAGGACAAAGGAGCAAGGGTTTATTTAAATTGCTCGCTTATGAATTCAATGAGTTTTCCAAATGCCGAACAAAGAAAAATAAAGCCGCAACATAGACAACCAATAAAATAATTCAAATTACTTTGACATGAAAAAAAGAGCATCGTGATACGTTGCTTTTTGAGTCTGATTTTCATAGAATGAGGGAGATACATGGAATGAACGGAAATGAGCGCTTCATGATGGGTTTTCATGATGTGTGGTAGGAGTAAGCACAGGTGAACATTGAAGAGAATATCTGAAACCCTCAAAAAGCACGTCAACGACTCTTAGTAAATCGATAAATCAAATTTCAAACCACCAACTTAATTTGGATAGGAGATATACGCGAAACAAACTGGCAAAAATGAAAATAAGCGACCCAAAACTACTTTTTAAAGTGGTGAGGGGATACCACTGAATTGAAAATTTGAAAACCCTAAAAAGCACTCTGGGATTTTGACTAAATCTACACATCAAATTTCAACGCCCAAGCTAAATCTGTGTGGCAGATATGTGGGGAAAAATCCAAAATACTACTTTTCGAGGCTGTAGGGTGGGGTAGGGGGAGGTGGAACACGAAGGCTGAAAAGTCCGAACCAACAAAAGGCACATCTAAAAGCCTTGCTAACGTACCACATTTCAACCTCCTACCTCAATTCGGAGGGGACATATATCCTTTTTTTTCAAGGTCCAAAAAGGAGAAATTCCCATATCTCTGCCACTAACTGATGTAAGGGGCTGATTTTTGAATACGTTGTATGAATTTAGATTCTCAATCGATTGGTTTGAGAACAAAGAATTTTTGTCATTTCTGTCCCTCAGAATATCCTTGATTCAAGACCAATTCGTAATTTTGCCCATTCTTACTGGCATGGCCAGTACACACATGAATTTTGAGTGAAGGTCACCTCTACTCAAAAATATAAATTCTTCACTAATCCAATCTTACTACCTGAATTTTACAAATTTTGGTCGGTATCAAGCCGAATAAATGATTTTTGGTTTCGGGAAAAAAATAAAAAATAAATTGGATCAAATATCAAACATGACCTAGAAATGGCATCAATGGTTTTCTAGGACCTCAAAACGGATTCTGTTTATACCTCCTCCCTCCATCGGACGTAGAATGAAGTCCGTAATAGCCTTAGTTTTCGTACGCATTGTGACGATAGAAAACCAGACAAAAAAGTTGAAGCAAGATTCTGAAATTTTCATTTACACCTCTTCCAAGATTCAAAACGATAACTTTGTGTTGGTACCTTCTTGATCTTAAAAATTGATATTCGCACCGGCCAAAAATTGTACTTTTGGTACCCAAATTGAAAATTTTGCAAATTCCTCCTCTCATTGGTGAAAACTATTTTTGATTTAGGGGCAGTTGGATCAGGCAAATCATGTTCAAACACAACAAGAAGTTGAAAAATACTCAACCAGATTCAGCTTCGTATAAAATATTTCGGACCTGAAAATCTCAATATGGGCCTAATTTTGACCCCAAACATCACTCATCAAACCAGAGATGTAACTACTGTCCACTTCATGGGGGGGGGCGGTTACTGAAATTTCGGTACAGAATGTTGCAAACATGTAGCCCAAGCCAGTCGGGGGCAAAAATTTCGAGGGTAATGGGTTGGGAAATGATTATTTTGAAAGAATTATTTTTTAAGCTGTAAATGCTGAATTTTACTGTTTTTTCGCATGTAAAAATGAATTTGAGGAGGGGACTTGTCCGCCCCCAACCCTTTCACTTTTACCCCGCTGCATCAAACTGATTTACATAATTTTTCTCAATTTATTTAGAGCAAATAAGTACGTACTTTTTGTAAACTTTTACAATATTGATGGAATATTTATTTGCGGCGAACCAAGTAGGCAATTCTATTAACTTATGTGTTTCTGGTCGAGTGGAATGATGATCTTGAATGGCGAAAATTTTTTTATTTCCAGTATATTAAAAATTAATGAACTAGAGATTCTGAAAGAGCAGTTTATCAATTATTTTTTATTTTAAGACCATTCTTAAACAAATTTCATCAATTTTTCACTCAAGAGCGTTTCCTAATAAGGTTCAAAAATGGCCTCTGACCCAAAATCGGTCAAAATTCAGCCATTTATTTTTTTTGAGCATGTTGCACTCAATTTCGAAACCTCAAAAAAATATATGTGATAGATGACTACATTGAAAAAATGTGAACCGAAAATTTTCAAAATATTCTCATTCATAGTATTCAGTAGTATGTATAATCTGAGTGGATTTCAAAATTTTTTAGCCTCCCTTTTTAAAGATATCGCGTGTTGAAATTTCGACATTTGAATGGCGATAGTTCCCGAAAGGATGAGTGTAGGGGGTCAAATTTTTTTAGGATGTTTTTACACCATAAGTAACATTTTGGCTGAATTTTGACCGATTTTGGGTCAGAGAACATCTTTGAACCTTATCAGGAAACGCTCTTGAGGGAAAAATTAATGAAATTTGCTTGAGAAATGTTTTAAAATAAAAAATAATTGAAAAACTACTCTTTCAGAATCTCTTGTTCGTTAATTTTTAATATACTTGAAATAAAAAAATTTTCGCCATTCAAGATCATCACTCCACTCGACCAGTAACATATATGTTAATAGAATTGCCTACTTGGTTCGCCGCAAATAAATATTCCATCAATATTGTAAGAGTTTACAAAAAGTACGTACTTATTTGCTCTAAATAAATTGAGAAAAATTTTGTAAATCAGTTTGATGCAGTGGGGTAAAAGTAAAGGGGTAGATAAATACATAATCTGTGAAGATTTCAAAATTTTTTACCATCCCCTTCCAGAGATATCGCTTGTTGAAATTTCAACATTTGGATGGCGATAATTCCAGAAGGCATTAGTGTAGAGAGTCAAAAATTTGTTTGGGATATTTTTACACAATGAGGGACATTTTGGCTGAATTTTAACCGATTTTGGGTCAGATAGAGGCCGTTTTTGACGCTCATTAGGAAGGGCTCTTTCATTACTTTGACTTCCTGTTAAACAGCCATAGAACTTCGAACAGAGTATACTTCGACATTTATTTTGAAGGTCGAAGTAAAGGAGGAACCAGGGGAGAACTTATGTAAAAATAATTTTATTCGAGCATAGATTTCATTCGCTACTCGCTTCTGTTCTTTGGGATCATCTCATTAAACACCCACACATTGAAATAAGTGTAGGTTGATACTTTTTCACGTGCTTCAATGTATGGGGGTTAAATTTGGTACGAGAAACAATACAACAACGTAGAAGTAAGTACGAGTAGAGGACAGTGCGATGAAGAGGAGACGAAATTCGATATTCGCGAGTAAATTAAGTTATCGCGTATTCCTCTCACTCTGCTTGTTATTGTTAGTGCCTAAGTATTAAATTGAATACGAAATTTCACTATTTTCGAATATCAACTCCGTTCATCGTTCATGTAGCACTACGTAGCCTAACGCTAGGTTTTATTAAATTAATACTCAAGCAATACGAACACAATGCGATGTGGTATACAGGGCCACACGAGTAGGAGCGACAACGATTGTATGTACAATGCGAATCCGGCTCGTGTACCTATCTAGCTATTATTTTTATTCGGTCATTTTGGGTCGTGTTTATTTTTTATTTTTCGCTTCGTTTGTATTCTGTACAATGTATAGAGGGTAGGCAGATGCGTAAAAGGTCAGGCACATGTATCCGTAATATAAAGGTACATGAAATTATCGCTCGTAATACGATTTCATTTCATTCATTTTTGCTGGTATTTTGAAGGGATGATATGTGGATGTTGTAGGTGCCTAGATCTACGTATACTGTTGTCTCGAAAGATGAAATTTCATCATAAGTAACATATTTGACATCATTGATAATAAATATCCGGCCGTGATACCCTAACATTCCTTTTTTTTTTTTTTTTCAGCATTAACTTAAAGGTTTTTTCAACTGTCTTTCGAACGAAAGCTGCTGATAAAGTGTCACGTAAAATATTACGCTTTTATTATTCGTGTAAACACGACGAAAACTCCGTTCACGCCCACGTATCTTATCCGGCTCCGACTGCGGGTTCATTCTTCAATATTTGGAATACATTTGGGATAGAAATAGTATGGCGAAAAGAGAAGAATTGTTACTTAGTATAATTTCAAAATCACCATAAACGTATACGTCACTCAAGTAATTAGTCCGTCGTCTACAAACGGCAGGCTTTGGTCTCTAAAGTAAACACAACCGAACCGAACCGAACCAACGAGACGGACGGTGCACGAAAGAATAAAAAAAAAAAGAGCACAATCCGGAGCTAGGTTGAAATTAATTTAAAAAATTTATCATTCAACCTATCCTATGCTTACCTCACCTATGTAGTATAATATGGCTTCTTAAAGGGTGGAATTTTTTTCCTCTCTATTAATTCAAAAAGGCCAACAGTACTAAGTTTGGTGCCGGTGTGCTGCACCTTGCCTCGTCTCGTTTGAAAAATGAACACCATTAAAACTTGCTTATTAAAAAGGATTTATTTTTGAATAGGCTTCATTTGTCTGCAACGTTTAACCAGCAGCCAACCGGGTCGGGGTATTTCCAAGTCGTCGTTTTGAGAGTAAAAAAAAAAAAACACAGCTATAAAGTCGGATTCTGCACCAAACAATCTTCGAAGACCGGATCTTTGGGAAAAATTTTCTTCGTTAAATTAACGAACTTTTTCCAGTCAGTTCCTCTCGCTTCGCTGTCTTTTCCAGGTACCCTGCACGCCCTCGTGAACCGTATTTTTTTCTATACGAACGTGTTGAGAAGTAGAATGAAGCGAATGAAGAAAAAAAAAACCAAGAGTTTTAAAAGAAAACGAAAACATAAGTCGGACAAAATATTTGCCTTTGAAAGTTTCTTTTTTCATTTTTTTTTTTTCTCTTTTCATATAATTAGTAAAAAAGTTAATACTGAAAGAGAAACGTCTCGAAATCTTAGCTTGAATTGAAATCATATTTTACAAGGAGAAAGTCGTCGTCAACTCGATGTTCGTGTTTTTTTTCGGCTATTTTACATGACTCGTGAGGGCGTAAAATACCTACGTACGTGATAAAGACCTAATAGGAGAAAATATTCTACAGTCTAATTTCAAAATGACTTGAATTTTAGCTTCAGTTCTGAATTAAAGTGAAGGAAATTCAAGCATCTATTCTGCTGTATTACTTGAAACAATGCCGAATGATACTTCAACATTGTTGATCATAATTTATGGAGTGAGAATGAAGGCATTGAAACTTGTATGAAATTTGGGTCCCAGTATAGAATCTCAGAGGAAATATGGGCAAAATAATACTCAGAGTAGATGGGAAAACACTGAGGAACCCTTTTTACTTTGAATTTAATATGAAAACTGAGCGCTAGAAAAATTTCACACCCTTACATGGTGATGTTTCAACATAAACGTATCAACAATAAGCAAATTTCCATATGTTCGAAGCTAAGTATGAAATTACACCTGAAAATTTTCAAAATAGGTCAAAAATAACCCCATATTTAGACTCGCAATATCAAAAACCCTAGAAATCGATACTCATCTTGCGTTTTTATCATTATTTCAAAAATTTCACTTTAGTTTTCCCCAAAAATCCCCCCCCCCCATAAGGGCTTATGGTTTCGATACTGATAAAAATACTTGTTTCATATCGATTTCTACATTTTCATACCTGCTGAATCCAAATATAGCTTCAAAAATAAGTCAAAACCAGTCATACTTTTTTTCACATTACATAGCTCTGATACTTTTATCTCAAACTTCCAGCATAGGTATCTAATGATGAGAAACATTTTTTAACCTAGCAATCCAATACTTCCCATTCAAGTTTCCATTTTAGTTTAAAATGAAGCAAATTCAAGCACATGTACTCAGTTGTGTGTTGAAGAAACCCTGTGTAGAATGATATTGTACTTCAACTTTGCTAGTTGAAATTTATTGAATAACAAATGAAAACTTTGAAACTTACATGACGAAATTGAGAGAAATAATATTCAAAAGAGAAGGAACAAAATCAATATGCTCTTAGTTCTTCGAATTCAGAATGAAAATCCACCACGATAACATTTCCAAGGCAATTATTAGTTACCTACTCGTAAACTTCCATCTTTTTAAGGATAAGTATGCAATTACGTTAGAAAATCTTGAAGATAGGTTAAAAGTAACATCGTATTTGTACTTACGATACCAAAAAACCTATAAACCGATACCCATCTTATGTTTTTATCATCATTTTCACAATTTGACTTTTGTGTGCCCCAAAATGGCTCCCAGAAGGGCTACAATTTCAATACAGATAAAAATACATGTTGTATATCAATTTCTATATTTTCATGCATGCTGAATCCGAATATAGCCTCAGAAATGAGCTAAAACTAGTTGTATTCATTTTTTTTACATTTTAACACAATAAAATTGGTATTTGTTACAGCAACTGCTTGAAACGAATACAACTTCCAATTTAACACGAACTCAAAGAATAGAGAAAAATCATATGAGTTTTTTTTCCCATTAATATCAGTTTAAAAGAAGGAGAACAAAAAAGAGCATCCAGCAAAAGGTTTTTAAATACGCTGATAACGAATTCGACATAATTTTTACAATATTTCTGAATTAATACCATTATAAGTTTCAAATTGCCATTTAGAACGACCGTAAGTAATTAAATTCGCGTAACGTTTCATTGATGCTGAAAAAAATCCAATTAATTCGTCAACTTGGAAAAGAATGAATAATAAACGAACAGAGGAAAAATTTTTCCCTCAAAGATGACTCGTTCTTTACAGTACGAGTACGTATTTGAAATAACAAAGACACGTTTGCGATTGTACTGGTATTAGTACGTAACTTCTCTCGGGGGAAAAACTGCTCGGCAAGCGCATTATTAAATTAAAATTATCAATTTATAAATTGCAAGATTTTCCGGTAATTTCGATTTATAAACCGAAGATTACGATTAAAAGATGAAATAAAAAATTAATGAAATTATTTTTCATTCGTTCTAATCCGCTGAAAAGGTTACTTCGGCATTAAAAGATCGTCGCGCTAGTTGATTTGAAAAAAAAAAAATTATTGTTTGAATTGGCTCTGATATTATTACCTACAACAGAACGAAGTAACGGAACGCAGCCTATGGTATAGCGGTGGCTAATTTTATAGACGACGATACTTTAATATCGTTAGGTAATCCGATTTGGCAATAAATTGCGCGCGATTTTCGTTTGTTCTACGGTAATTTTTCCATTTACGCAATATCCGAATTAATATTTAAATCTTTTTTATTATCTCGTTCAAATCGGGATATTTTTTTTTCACACTTTTGTATATTTGATACTTTTATGGTATCGTACCTATCGTTTAGAAATGGCAAGGTATTCTGGTTGATTATTGATTGATTTGATATCCCCTCCGTGTACAGGATTCCCCTCGTGCATATTATAAGATGAAGGAAGAAGGGTGGAAAGAGGTATTTTTTGCGCGCACCCAGCGACCATCTGCAGGTCATTAATATTATTCGTGTGATAAAAATATGAGCCTCGAATTGCGGCACGCGGTGTGCTTTTGTTTGTAAAACTTGGCGCCTACGTTTCACCCCGCATCTTCTGCACATACAAAAACGAGGAAAGTAAGCAGTTTCGGTTCACTTCCGGAGTATATGAAAGCCATTACCAAGTCGATAACAGATATAAAATAAACGTCAATAAAACAATGGACCTCGATGTATATGGAGTTCGGTATATTTCCTAGAAAGTGGCTTTGAAATAATAGTATCTTTTATACTAAATTTATTACACCGAAGTCTTTTTTATTATTAGAATGTACTTCCAAATGTACAGTACTCGCTTCGTTGGTAATTTAACAAAAAAAAAAAAAAAAAGGGTTATGAAATAGTCGCGACATTTGCGACGTATTTTTTTTTATGTCATCCCATTCCATCCCCTTTATCATCCATCGAATTTTATATTAATTCGTACCGACGACAATGTCCAAGCTTGTATCCTAACGTATTTTATGTTATCATTCTCAAATGATGTTACGATCTTATGTACATGCCGCAGTCAATTCATATGTTATATTTTAACGTTAGAATCAACCATAATGTTACACAAGAGGAAAGAAAATTTTACAAGGGACGCATGATTTCATCAGTGGCGAATTGCATGTAAGCCTACCCAACCATTTCGAAGATGCACATGCATTTCAAAAAATTTCTCACCAAATTTTTCAATATTTTTCACGAAAATTGCCTGACTTGACGAGGGGTTCGTGCCGCAAGAAAATTGCTCAGAACACCATAACAAAACGAAGATTTGAATCCAACAAAAAACAAAAATCATGCGAAAAATTGAATCCAACAACAAAAGAACAATGAAAAGGTAGGATTTGAACAGATCTGATCAATTTGAGCTTCACGCCATCTTCTGAAATGGAATAGAACAAATAATGCAAGATCATATCTGTCAAAATGACATACTTTACTACTCGCATATAAAATGTTGCACAATAAACACGTTCTCAAAATGAAGAGCGGATTTGATCGACATCGTCATATATTGCCCTAGTGAATGAAATATAATCATAAAGTATCAAATCTAATCACTCACAGCATTGCTTGTTGCAATTACATCCATATTTCTGATGTGGGTGGGCTGGATAAAGTGGAAATGAAAGGATTTTTTAGTGAATGTCTCTTGTTCTAAGCAGTTTCGATGCATGAAAATTCTCAGTGGTAATAGGAAGCAGATTTCCAGAGTTATAATCACAAAGTATTGCAGATTCTGTACTCTGCTATACCTACACAAATCTCTCTTTGAAAAGACTTTGCATCTAGTGTAAAGTCGATGCTCAGTTATCCTACAATTGTGCTATAATCCATTGTGTAAAAAAACTTTTTTTTTTTGCGTGAATATCCCATGCAAAAAACAGCAATGATAGTTGCCAAAAATGCTGGTGGTAATATAACCACTAGAATACCACTGGTAACCAGAGATATAACCCAGCTATCGGTACAAAGCCAATTGTATACCATTACCAGTGATACTGTAGATAAATCACTCCACTGGTAAAACTCTCACCAAAAGATAGTTGTCATCCCTTATTATCAATGGTAAAGTATTGGCTACTAATGATAAATCATCAGTTATCAAAGTATACCACTGGTTACATTACAGGTTGGTATTTTTAACAAATATCATTGTATGTTAACCCTGATTTTTCATGTCATATTGTACAGGAAAACCAGGCTACAACAGCATATCGACTCAAGGCAAAAGCGATATTTACTGTCAGTGGTAGAAAACTGAGACAAGTAACCAGAATTTTTGAAGCATAATGTACGAAGTCGAAAATATTCAGCCAACTAACGTTCCTCAATGAGTCATAACTAAAACTGCAGCGCAGGTCCTATAAGCTCAAAATATATCCAACTAAGAATCCATACATTTGAAACTTAAAACTTTGATGGAACAGCACGAGTAATTTCTGTTTCAAATCCGGCAAAAAAATTGAAAAATTATTGTGTAGTTATAATCTGTTGATGATCGAATATTTTTCTTTTTAAATCATGGTGAATTCACAATTCAACCATATTTTGTCACTGCAGAGCTTGATCTGTCAAAATGACATATATTACTACTCGTAGATAAAGTGTAGCATGAAAAAAATGAGGTGAAAAATTTGAAATTCTTCAAATGTGCTGATCACCAAAAGGTAATTAGTAATCTATGGTTCCATTTCAAATAACAAAGGTACTGATTTTATTTGCTATTGTGCATTGAACTGAAAGTTGGACGTGGGTCATTTTGAATTTTCGAAGACGACTTGATTACAATGTACTGAAAAATGGAGCAATGAAGCTTTGAAGTCAAACATTCAATCCGGCAGGAGAATTCTATAAAATTTTGAATATAAAAGTAAAAACCAAACAACCATCTCTTTCTTGTTCAACTTCATGGTTTTGTTCTTTCAATGTACATAATGATCAACACTGCCAATGTTACATTGATTCGTTTCCCAATAAAACCATTACATGTATGTTAGTTTATTTCGCACACGTAAGATTCAGATAAGTTGCCTATAGCAATTACCATCGTAGATACTCGTTTAGGCAACTTATATGTGACATCAGCGTATAAATCAATTTAGAGTGCCTTGTTTTTGGCCGCCTTAGCAAGCGAAGTTGGCAAAACCAAAGTATCGCATTTGCATACGCAGCGAGTATATGTATGTAGGTGCAGGTTAGGCAATAAGCTATCCACATGTGTAGCTCGTGTAGAAACTAAAGGTACGCGAGAGTACGACAACGATTTCTTAAAATATTAATTACGATTTCGATTATAATTCAGATTTGTTTATCATCGTACGAAATAACAACATCGTTAAACTATCTCGACATAGAGTAATATCGTTCTCTTGATGGTATCTGCCCGTGTGCGCGGGTACGGATGCAAGATAGCCTTAATAAATATGATTTATTGCCAATGCTTTCAGCAAAGAGTCCCTTTTTCAAAAACTGCTGCCTACCTTGCCCGTATAATGCTATAAAATTAAAAACGACAGTTATGAATTACTTTGTTCACTAACAGAAGGTTACTCTCGTTGTGCTCTCCTGCTTCTCCTCACAACCAACCTCCCATCCTTTACTCGTATACTCTATCTTCAGCCTTTAACCTATACCCAATGGAAATGTTACATGTACATGAACTTTACGTACTATTACAATACTCATTACTATACCATAGTACATCGAACATCAACGATTATTTTGTAAAAAAGAAAACAACGAACAGAAACCAAAACAAAATAATCTAAATGACTGGAGCAATTGTTTCATTTTTTATTTCATCTACCCACGTAAGATTGATTTATTCGTTTCGATTTAAAACATATACGACGAGTGTATAAAGTCAACCAAGGCCTACAAAATTTAACTATACGTACCATTTTGATAAAGTAGTTTCTTAAATTGAATTTTGATTATTTTCTCCTTTGTCGTCACACTGTCGTTGTTTTCGTCATCTTCGTATTTTTGTCATCGTACTTATGCTGCTACCCAAATATACAATACATAGTACGTCTTTTCATTATTGTTCCCCTTTAGAGTGCATAACAATGTATTAAGAAATTAATGGAACAATAAGCCATAAATAGAGTAACCATAATCAAATGAATTCGATTAAAAACTTGTACTCTTACAACGACGATGGTACAAATAATAAATGCAACCAAAATGAATTTTCATATCTGCAGTGTTTCAGCTTTTTTACTTTACAGTGTTGATTGGTGTACTCAAAATTATGTCATTTTTCATTAAATCCAAAGCTATTATAATTGCTTGCTTTTTTCCCTCTGTCAGTTTGTTCGCGTATTCGAGCAAAATAAGTTCAAAATAAACATCGTTACATGTCCCGAATGAATAACAAAATATAGTTTTTATTGTAATGTAAACGAAAATAGTACATTGGTTTGAATTTTCAGAGAAAGCCGAAAAAAAAGATGGTTTACTTTTAATTAAATTGCTACCTAGCTACCTAGAACCTGCTATACATATAGGAAAATGATCCAATCGTAAAAAATTGCAATGAAGTTTGCATGTTATGCTTATACAACGAAACAATATTCTAAATAAAGATAAATTTACCTAAAAAATACTCGTACATAAGAGCTGGATTTGTTTACATTTGATTTTTAGCTTCACAGTACACTCGTTTGCCGGATTTGAATAGTTATTAAAGTGTCTCAGCAAAAATAAAAGTAGAAATTTCGGAATGCATACCTTCCTAAATTATTTTGTTTTACCCTTACAACCTTTCTTAGCTTTGTTACAACCACAATGAAATACGTTTACCCTTATTGCCATCTCATTAATTTTACGCCATTAGTCACAATTTTTGAAAGATTTTTAAATCGCTCTATCTCGTTTAATTTTCAATTCATTTGAAATATATATAGAACTGTTCTTTTTCTATATGAAAAGATCTACAAAAAAGTTCTGAACAAATTTTGCAAGCATCAAAAATTGAAGGCGCTAGGATGCATTGAAATTTGTAAAACAAATGATATTAATGATGGGCCATTGTACAATTCTCAGTTATAAGATTACATCCCACTAGGTAGCCACATTTCTTTTTAAGAATCTACTGAGAAAAAAAATTCAACCTAAGAAAAAAAAATCTACCTCATAAGAATCTCAATAATGCGTAGGTATATCATCTTGCCAGAAATCCCTTCATATTCTATCTTATTGTTTGCCTGAGCATTCAAATACTTGAATTCAGTAAGTGTGTCAAATAGCGGTTCAAGTCTACCAGGTAAATGAAATTTGTCTTCTGGACAATTCATGATTTTTGACTCACTATGTTTGGTTTAAACGTTACAGAATAAGGTGAGTTTAAAAATAATACTTTAAGAACTGCTTTTCTTAATGGAAAGATGCTAGGTCATTGAACAGGCATCCATTAAAGTCCATCTTTGGTAAGCAACAGGGAGCTAATGTTGACCAATAGCCCAGCGACGTTATATGGATGACAGAGAGTAGTGAGGAGGAGAAGACAACTGGAGAGGGAGGATGCGTGCGAATCAGTAGGAAGATAGAAAATAGGTAATCGAAAACATCAACAAGAGGTAACAGTTGTCAAGACCACCTTTCTTCACAGTCTGGCACCTTTTTTGCTGCCAAAGTGACTGATCTCATTTGCGCTTTTATTGTGTCAACCCATCTGGTAGGATATCTTCCACTCCCTTTTAAACCAAGTACTTTGCCGAAGAGAACGTGCTTTCTTATATTTTCCTCATTCCTTCTGGCCACATGTTCAAAATGACAGTTTTTAGAAAATTCAATGTGATTCACAATATTGGGGAGATACGCTGTAAAATACAATTTTCTATCAATAGTTTTTGGTTAATTTCTATCTTTCCACGGATGCGCGCGCATCCTTCCACTCCAGCCACTTTCTCCTCGCCATATTGCAATGTATGCATCAACATATTAGCGCTCCTCAGGAGACTTTCCACTGTCCAAATCACTTAAGGTAAAATCTAACTCACCTTCTCCATCACAGTACGTATTAGATTCACAAAATGTGTCAGATGAACACTTGTATCCCTAAATTTGTCTTTTTCTAAGGCAGCAGTACTGTAATTCAATTAAATTCTGGATCTTCATACTGAGCAAAGTAAGTTTACAAAGAATAAGTTGACCTAATGTCCCAAACGAAGCACTCCTCTTCCACTTTACAACCCTCAAGAATACAATCAAATTTGTTATATAAAGCACATTTCTCTCTTGCTACTGTCAATCAAATCATAAGGATGAGTGTAAAAGTAAAGTAATTGAAACTTGAAGTCACTGGTGTGAATTACAACAACCTTATCTGAAAATATATACTCATGCATATTATCCTCACCATTATTTAACATCTATAGAGAGCACATAATTTGGAAGGTTCTAGAACATTTGACAGGTGGTATTTCCATTAAAGGAAGGAGAATCTCTAATGTACGATTTGCATGATTAAAGTGTTTTATTTCACTTTCGGCGTTCATTGCCATCGTAGATAACACTTTTGAATGAATCACTGTTACAAAAAAGAACGCAACGCAAATATTTTTTTGTTGAAACATGATGCGTTTTGGTACAAGACCATCTTCAGACTAAAAGTACAAGTATTATCTACGTGATACATCTTGATTGTTTTGGATGAAGAGGAAATGGCAGAGCTCGTTAACTTGGTGAAGATAGCCAGTGAAAAACTTGGACTTCGTATTAATGCATCCAAAATGAAAGTCATGGTGGTGGATCAAGAAAAGTGTCTTCCAGTTTCTACAGCTTTGAGTGAATATGAAAAGGTCAACACTTTTGTATATTTAGGCTCGTTCATCAAAGCAGACAGAGGCTCATCAACGAAATACAGGAGCCAGTTGGGCTAAGTGTTTTATGCGAGAGATGCATTCTAGGGTATTTTGGACATTTGCCTCGGAGAGAAGTTGAAAATCTCAAAAAATACATTCTCTTTGGTAAGGTACCTGATGAAAGAGGGAGACAAAGATCTTCAACCAGGTGGTCTGACATCATCAAAGCGCGAATCGGCTCTGTGGTGAGAGCTGCTTCACAGGTATGGGATCGTGATAGATGGCGTGCTTTTTTAGATGTGCTATGGTTGTAAGTAACCGAGACATACTGTTGGTGATGACATCTGACTTTGGTAAATCAGTGTAATTCAACAAAGGAGCGTTTGCTTTGGAAGTCATGACAGTAATGAACAATATGCACATACTAGGTAGATCCTTATGTACTTGAAAACCTTTAGAAAAAAGAATGATGGGGGAACTTCTGTGTATGGGGTACGGTTTTATTCTTTCATTACCCTTTAATTAATTAAATATGCATTATTTTATCCTCCAATTATTTTTTCGTTATTTTATTTTCTAGCAATTGGTCTTCATATTTTACATATATTTTGATATTTTGGGGTTCTAAGAACGGTTTTAACCGTTTTACTATTTTATTACCCTTCATGTAATTAAATATTCATAATTTCTCTGTCACTACTATTAACATTAGCATTTTCAAGCTGGAATATTTTCCAACATTAAGTGACCAAAGCCATGACAATATTACACTAGGCGGAATTTCAATAGAACGTTGCACTTAATTCAGTCAATTGGGAAACAAACGTATTATTTCAGATTAGAAACAACAATAAACCATATCAACTAAGAAATTCTCAAATTTTTAGCTACTGTTCCCCACTCCAGAGGTACTTGACAATCTATACTCGAAGTAATTTTGCTCCGGTGAAATATAATAAAAGAGAAAAATCAATTTCACTGATTATATCAACCCCTCTAGCGTTCATTTTCACACTAAACGAGCTAGTATCATGAAAATAAAACGTTAAAGCATACCAGCCCTTTGATATAAATCATGTAGCCTAATCTGGAATCGGAAACTGGGACGAGTATATTCACACAACACATTCAACAAGTACCTTCACATCTCTGCACACATACGTAGCGTTTGCTGGTAGGTACGATAAGAAGATGATCCAAACGCAGCGTTTTACATTTTCGCAGTGAAAAATAGGTGGGCTACTAACAAAGATATAACTTATTACGAGAATCTATCCGAAGAAGAAATTATAAACACAAATAAACTTTCGTAATTTATAATACGAATTGAAAGTTGGCGAGGAGACGTTATATTCGTGTACCAGCAGCGAGAACGCGAACGCGCGCCTTTTATAGTTAAATATCGTTCATTTGTCATATTAGCGAAATTTCTCGGCTCGTTCTCATTATTAGGTCAAAGTTTATCACGTGTAATACCAACAATATACTCCGAACCCTCGAGCGAATTAGCTTCAGATATAATCACTGTAATAAATCACATTTACCTGCTCAAAAAGAGATATTTTTACTCGCAAAAAAAGCTACTCGCTTCACAGCTTTCTACCTCCATAGTCATATGTGCTCACAACTTATTACTCATACCTCTAGACCTTACCCAATCGAGAGGAGTTTGCTTCTACTTTTTATCTATCGGATTACCAGGATCATCTTTTTTTTTTTATCACAGAAATCATTCATACAAGACAAATTTGATTTTCTCACACTCCTCATCGTTACTCGTTTCGTGAGGGGAGAAAAAAGAAGGCCGGGGTATGAGGTGGAATACGTTTGAACCCGTGTATCTTTCTTTATTCGCCCCCAGCTTACCTCTCTCTCTCACTCTAGATTCCTAGCTGCTTAGCCCTTTAGATTCGAGTTATTTAAATTACTTTAAATTGCGAAGTGTTTTTTTTTCTCCTCGAATGCGGATCGTAGGAAGAACTCACGCGTATTTAAGCCCTTTTATGAGTCGGGAAATTGATTTTCACAGTTAAATAATTTTAATAAAAAATTTTCGCTCTTACTTTCAATATGTACATGTTATCGCGTTCAACTTTGACATTGAAAATAACTTATCGTATATTTAAGCAGCGTTGTAATTTCGTTTCTTGAAAAGGGAAAAAACGATTTTCATTTCTTTAAAAAAAGTAACGTGAAAAAAAGAGCTATTGAAAAAATATAATTTTCTAGACGAGCTCGAACCGACCTTACACCACCAGCGAGGTGAGCGAATTATTCGATGAATTGAAAACGTTTTTCGGAGTGTTAAAGATTGGTCTGTTATATACCTTTTTTTTTTTTTTTTTCATATACCTACTGTACCTTACGCGAAATCCACAGCTTTGGTATGTGCTCTACAAGCGAAATACACAGGTATTTCCATCGTGGGCAAAAGAATTCGAAGAATTTTTACCCCAGTTCGAATAGTACTTAACAGATACACATTTACAGTTCATTCGCCCTTCTTTATCTCGTAATCTTGTACTCCGTTCTCTAATTACTATTATTACCCGTAACCCTTGAGTAATCAAGGCAAGAGCTAAAGAATTCGCCATGCTAAGGAAAATCTTATAAACACGCAGAAGGTAGATAGAATCGTATATTTCTTCGGTTATCTTCAACACCATCATTTGACAAAACTGAGAAAATTTTCTTCCATGTTAATTAATCCATAGGCCAGAGCTAATTGTTGATCGAAGACGACTAAAACGAGGCAAGTAATGGGCTACCCTCCACTACATACCCTTTTTCAGAAATAACATCCGACACTAGTGTGGCCTACCAAGAGCAGATTTCACACTAAATTTTAATCCTGGGCAAAAAAAAAAAGCTGCTTTGTACGTCGTTTCGGCGTCGTTGTCGTTGTACAGTAGCTAACGAAAGCAACTCGGCGTTAATGGAGCCAAATAAATCTTTCAATTTAGCCACGTTGGACCTTCAGCGGTATAATGACCCACAATGTAACGGGTTAATTGATATATCGTGCCGGTCGTACGACATCAGAGGTTATTTGAACTTTTCAAGAATGTTTTTTTTTTCCTGTCCCTTTCACATCGCATCGTCTCCAAGTAGATACATAGAACGTACGTATACCTTTTCTCCAGACGAAATTTTTATTCTACCTTTGCAAAAGTCTACGTAGATATCTATCCCTTGTTTAACACTTTTCTCCGAGTGTTATAACGTCGTTAAACATCAGGGAGTAGTTTAAATAGGTATACTTGCTCAATTAAAAGATTTCATACGTAAGCTAGTCGAGTTCATTAATTTTTTATACGACGACGAGTCAACTCTGGTTTTGAAAGTTTTTTTTTTTTCGTTATGGCGAAAAAGTAAGGAAAAAACTATTACCTAGTTTTCAGTAGGTACTTTTTTTTACGATGGATTTTGTTTACGATGAATTTGAGAATAGATACAAATGAGAACGTAATGAGAAGAAACTTCAAGTATGAAATTACTCCTTCGTATAACCCTTGTGAAGACTATCGTTGTTGTTGAAAATAAGGCGAAAACAGTCGAGTTATCATAATCGTTATAATTAAAGGAAAAATGAAGACAATATTTGGCTGTAGGAGGTTGCCTATTTGTCCCTGTGAAAAATTAAAGATGAAATAAAAGCAAACTTTATGTGAAATTTTAACGCACAACCACCCAAATCTGGCTTTCAGTCTTTCAATTTCCCTTTCAAATTGTTAGCAAGGTTTTCTCAGTGGTGTACTAAAGGAATTATTGTCATTTCAACCTCAATCCTTCAACTGGGTAGGGATATTCTTAGCGATTTCCAAACAAATGTGTTTTTTATTTAAACGACTCCATTTTGAAAGCTCATATTTTTAGATTGGTCAGACGTATATGATATTTTATAACATATTTTATAACTCTAAAGGTGCAAAAAAAAAATTAAAATAAAACCCCAAAAATCATAAGTGGGATCAGTATTAAATCTATACAACAAATTTCAACTCCTTACTTCAATTAGAAGTGGCAATATGCGCAGAATCAAGTCGAAAAATATTTTTGAAAATTCCCCCAAAAAAATACTTGAAGTTGAAAAGTCGAAATCTCCAAAAGGCACATTTGAGATCCATACCAAATATATATATATACAGAGAGATACGCGTGTAACTGACTTTTTTTCAGTTATAGGAGGTAAAACACCCATATCTTTTTTCTACTTTTCATTCTGTAGTGGGATGCTCATCATGCCTTAGAACTGAGCTGGGCATCTTCTGGGAAAATTTCATCAACATAGAAAATGAAAATTTGTTAAGATACTTCAATTTTTAATGGCATAAAGAACATAAGACTTCAATTGTACTAAATTAAACCTACAAATTAAGATTACTTATTCATTGCCTATTGAAACTTTAAAAAACGTGTACAATTTTTTTCCACCAATAGGACAGTGATGTAGCCAGGAACAGCTTAAAAGAGATTTCCATTTTTTTTTTTGTATCATTTTTTGAGTCTGAATTTATAGAACTGAATTAAATGGTACGTTCTGAAATGTTTGAGCGAAGCGAGGGCGAAAATTTGATAAAATGATTTTTTTTTAACAATCAAAAAGTGCATTTTTAAGCCTGATTTTCATGAATTAAGATGATCTTTGAATTTTCCACACCTATAGAACAAAAAAAGGAGCGTTCTGGGATATTTTTTCTGGAATAATGGTAGGAGTACAGGTACAGTATATATTGAAGGGAATAGCTGAAACCCCCGAAAGGCACATCAAAGGCCCCTGCTAAAAGTACACACCAAATTTCAACCCACTAGATCAAGTTGGAGGTGGAAAATTTCAACCCACTAGATCAAGTTGGAAGTGGAATTATAAGAGGAACAAAGTCAAATAATAAGAAAAACCGACCAAAAAACTACATTTTGGAGTCTGTAATGGGGAGCGACAGGTTTAAAAGTTGAAACCTTTCTGAAAAAACATATCGATGGTTCCTACCCAGTCTACATACCAAATTTCAACTTCCTAGCTTACTTTAGAATGAAGGTAAGGGAGAAACAGCCCTTTTTCAAGTTCAAAAAAGGGGAAATTCCTCATATCTCCCCTCCTAATTGACATAGGAAGTTGATTTTGGGATTTGTTATGCAACTTTAGTTTGTTTATCGATTGGCTCAAAGCAATACAATTTTTGTAATTTTAGCCTCTCAGTAACTAGGCACTTCCTGAAATTTAGACATAACTGAATTTTGACCCGAGGCCAACCTCACTCCAAAGTATCAAATCCATCACCAATCTAAGCCTCCAAATTTGCTCCATTTTGGTTGCTACTGAACTGAGTTTTATTAGTTAGTTGGAGTGTATTCATTACAATCTGTTACACAAGTAACAATAAGTAGCCATTTGTACCAGGGATTTCGTGATAGAAAATCTTAAATCAGCTAAATCTTCTTTTACATGATATCTATTAAGTCTATATGGATCATTAGTATTTATTATTCTGATGATATTATGGTTTGGGTGTTTTTTAATTTGCTTTCGGTAATTGGAGGTTCTTGTTTTGATTGTGGAGATTTTGAGATCGTTCCGTACATTGTCATTGCATATATACTATAATCAGTTGCGTGGCAGTGCCGATTTTTCATTCACAATGAATTCTGATGTAATAATCGAACAAAGAACCGTTATCAAATTCCTCGTAAAATCAGGTAAAACGAATGCCGAAATCAAAGAGATGTTGCTACATGTGTATTGTAACAACACGCTAAAGCGAACAACATTATTTGAGTGGATAGGACGATTCCGAAAGGGGAGGGAGTCGATAGACGATGACCCGCGCGAAGGCCGACCTTCCGTCACAAACACACCCACTCTGGTGGCGAAAGTAAAAAACAATATTGACAAGGACCGCCGCAAATCTCTCAGAGATGTCGCAGGAGCATCAGGTGTGAGCCACAAAACCGTAAGATCAATTTAAAAAAAAAATTTTGAATGAACAAGGTGTCTTCCAAAATGGTTCCACATTTGCTAACCGAAGAGCAGAAACTTCATCACAAACACCTTTGCGCAGATTGGTTGGAAGCTGATGAAAGTGATGGAATTTTTTCACGCGTCATTGCTGGTGATGAGAGTTGGATTTACGAGTATGATTTGGAGAAAAAACGTTCGGATATGGTCTGGTTAGCGCCTGATGAACCACGCGTGAAAAAATGTCAAAAATCCAAGTCTCAAATCAAAGCAATGGTGATCATTTTTTTTTGATAGTCGCGGCATAATTTTGATGGAATGGGTTCCTGAAGGGCAAATGGTAACGGGAAGATATTTTGTATGGGTGTTGAGAAAGTTACGCGAACGCATTCGCAAAAAAAAGGCCGGAGTTGTGGAGTGACAACAGCTGGATCCTCCACCATGATAACGCATTGTTTATCGTCAAGGACTTCCTGGCCAAAAATTCGACCACTGTGCTCGAACATCCC